>JBBMFX010000026.1:8792673-8804213 GCA_037832545.1 Rhabdalestes septentrionalis
CGTGTATGTTGACATTAATCACTCTTTTCAGGCAGAAAAGGGAGACGAAGGGGTCGAGGAAAGATACTACTTCCACTTTTTCCCTGACCCTGCTGCTAACCCACTCCTTTCTCCTCTCTTTTAAATAGGAGTCCCCCAGACTCTTCCATTTCTTTCTGCACACTTCCTCTGAACAAACACAGCAACTCATAATAAGAACTCATAACTCAGAATAAGCTCAATTTACTGGCTTTAGGTAGCTTGTAGTCTCAATATGTATATAAATATATATACCTCAAGTTTAGTTAAGTTTTTTTTTTAACTTACCAGGTTGTCTGACCTCCTCACTCAATTTCTTACAAGCAAGATCCTTTTTATTCCTGTTTTTATAAAAGAATGAAGATGTCTCGTACAGCTCTGGGTGTCCACACACAGCCACTATTATTTTGTCCTGCATTTTAGCTTGGGATTTCTGCCTCCCCGCTTTAATCACGTCAGTACTAGAGCAAGCTCCTGATTGGTTAACGCGGCGCGAATTTTCGCCAAAGTTCAGATTTTTCAACTCGCGCGTTGACGCGTCAAACGCGCCATTCTTTGTGCCGTTTCACAAATCGCTATGTGTGGTCCTTACACCTCACACAGGATAATCGCAGTCACACACAGCCCTTTATTGCTTTATTGTTTCATTGTACAATGTATTCAGTGCGAGTGTTCAGTTCTAGCCACAGCGACATTTACAAAAGCTGCCCAGAATGTTCTAAAACGTGTGCTAGGTGTCAGCAGTAAAGGTTTAGGGCACCCTGTTCTTTCTATTTAAAAATAGTATCCATGTGCCATGGACACATTTCGTGCCCAGCCACAGGGTTCTCTGTCAGCAGGCGGGGGGCGGGGGGGAGTGAAGATATTTCAAACTGTTTGGTTTTCATCGAGCTTTTGGTGGGGGATCTGGGCACTGTCGTGCGCTCCAGTGTGGAGGTGAAATATATATTTTGGCGGGTGATTCATGGATTGGGATGGCACCGTGGGTGTTTTATCCCAGTGAGGTGGTATTTTTCATGTTTCAATCTGCAGCTTGGCTTTACGGGCATCTCAGGGACAACGCGCTGCCTGTGAAGGATGATTTCTCTCCAAGGGGAAATCAGATCTTACCAGCAAGGCGCACTGTTTAGCTGCAGCTCAGAAGACTGATGCTGTGATATGGCGTAATTGTGTCGGAGCGTCTGCTGGAGAGCGCGCGCGACCGTGTCCATGACCGTGTTTGTACATAAACATATGTGGAGTCGGGAACACTCTAGGCTCAAGAGAGGCGAGATTATCAGAAGAAACATCTGCGTCACATTAGAACAGCAGCCGCAGTGGGAGACAAACCAAAGAGCTCCCACACTAATGAGCTGCCTGTGTGGAGCGCAGCAAAACAGGCTCCTATCGAAAAAACCCCGAACTGCTAATCATACGATCTGCACTGTGCGTCTTCTTGAGTCTTTTACATCAGACTGTGGCATGCGGAGGGGCGTGAGTTGAAAAAAAGCAGTCGGTTGTCTTAGTCTCAAGGTGAACCAGGTTAATAAAGGCAGTTGGCTAATCTTAACTTTCCTCATGTCTGTTCAGGTCTTGGATGGATCCCAGCGGAAACGTGGAGGACTGGCACTAAACTCCCAGCTTTTTATGATGATGTGAACAGTTTAATTTCCTTCATGAAACATTCTTTTTGTCATTTCTATAAGTTTTTACGTAAAGGTTAACGTAAAGGTTAACGTAAAGGTTAGGTCTCTGTGGAAGATGTTGTCAGAGAGTACTGTGAGCTTTGATGGTTGTTTTTTTTCTGTATTGTTAAAATTAGAAGCCTATTTAAAAGGCCGGCACTCAGCTGTGGCAGAGCTGGTAAATTAGAGGCAAAAGGAATGATGGCTAAATACTGAAGGCAGTGTTATAAATATATTCAGCAACATATTCCATTTCAATACATAACAATTGTGGCATATTTTGACTATGTTTAGGGCACACCTTGATAAGGCACACTGTTCTTCTTGTCACTTGCAAGCAGTTTGTTATTAAACCTTAAAGTGTTTCTGTTGATCATAAGCTAGTTATTATTATTTTAAAGGGGGGAAAAGCTCAGTAGACTCAACTGAGATGAAAGGTACCCTAATGTTTGCCCATTCTAGACCTTAGCATGTCTTGTCTTTATTTCATAATTTATATAAATAAATGACTAAATAAAGCAGTCAAAAGATGACAGCTGGGTGATTTTAATCTTTTATTTCTTTTAGGATGTATCATTTAAAAACTCATTTCATCTCAATGAAAAATGGCCACCTTATCGTACATATTTCTGTAACTGCTTAATGCTTATTAGGGTTACAGCTACCTAACAGTGAATTTAGAATCCCCAATTCACCTGACATAGATGTCTTTGGACTGTGGGGGAAAACGGAGACCCTGGAGGAAACCTAGGCCACCATGAAGAGGACAGGCAAACTCCACACACACAAGACAGGGAACTGGACTTGAACCCTGGAGTGTGAGGCTACAGCGCTAGCCATGGCTCCATCATGAGGCCCTATATTCACTAAAATAACAACAAATATTATGTAAGCCTTTTAATTCATGTTTCATTAAGGTAATCTTGAACATTCGACTATAAATTTGGAAGATGCGCAATTATTAGTTACTGACGGACCATCCCATTATGTGCTAAAGTCCAGTACAACACTGGTAGGCTGATCACTTGTTAACATGTTCACTACTGAGGATTAGTCAGGTCGAACATTCCTTATAAGAGTTCAGGAGCATTGAGATTAATTGCTGGTTCTGGTTTTCAGTCTACTCAGGCTTTAGTTTGCAAAGAAGCCATCTAATTAATGTGTTTGATACAGGGGCATCAGAAGCATTTTTAATGTGAGGGGGAGGCATCTGTCTACGCTTGGAAGGCGGGGTGTGTATGGGTGGGGGCGGGGTTTGGGTTTTAGGTGTGTTGCTGCATGCGTGCAAAATTTAAATGGGTGTGGGGGCAAACCCTGGGTGGATTTACGGTGGTATTTGTATTTTCCTATCGATTAAATGGGGTGGATTCTTTCGCGAAAGATTCAAGATTCAACAGCGCTGGGTGAACTAATATTTCATGTTAAATGTGGGAGGGTCTAAACAAATAGTTACAAAATGTGAGGGGGACACGTCCCCTTCAGATTGAATGGTAGTGATGCTCATGGTTTGATAAACTGATTCATAAAATATTTTATAAAAAAAACACTAACAAGGTTATTCAAAACATCCTGGGTAAGTAGATGAGTAATTTGAATTGTAAAAAGCAGCTGTATTTTAAAAATGTAACATGGCATCAATGCAGCATTTCTGTTTCCTGAATATATATTCTCAATATGTTCTGTTACTTCCCAGTCCACAGTGTGTAGTTGAGCAAAAGCAGTATGAAGTGCCATAGAGAATTCAGTATGTACTACAAAATAAAGACATATTATATAAATCATATCTTATATTAATATAAATCAATCTAATAAATATACAAGTGATACATGATGATAATAAAGGGAAGTATAAAAAAGAGCAAATCCAGTGATTTTCATCTTTTTTGTCAGTATGGTATTATGCCACCCTCCCCCATTTCATCTCTGTGGACTAGTCTCCAATCTGTTCTCTTCATGTTATGATCTGCTGCACTCGCTTCAACCAATTCTCAGTCGTGATGTAACATGGTAACATAAGCCCTTTTTTGTAACATTTCATTATTTCTTAGTCAGAGCAAAGTATTTTAAAACTGTGATTTCCCAATAGAGCTTTTTTTTTTTAATAATGTGAGACTTCTGGACGCAGTTAACAGCTCTTCACCACTGGTCTACAGTCTGTGTCATCAGTAACAGGACTATATTTTGCCCTCATTAGAATATGCTAAACAGCTTGGCAAGTGGCTAGGCTGACTCCTCTGATAATAAACCATTTCAGGTATTTTGTTATCCACTGGAAGAAGCTCATTTTCAGTATGCATGGTTCAGATATGTTTGTCGGAATGCCAGTTATATATATGCTCCCAAGTTTGAACAAGAGAGGTCATAACACAAAGGCACTGGTGGATATGAGTTCTATACTAGCTGGACTACTTGGATGAATATGCTTAGATGGACCTCTTGATACAAAACTATAACGGTTCAAATTATGCCACTGCTCGTATGCTATTAAAATCACTACTGTGACATAATGGAGAATATTTTAAATGAAGCATGTTATTAATTTGGGTCACCGAAGAGGTGAGACATGATATCACTCCTTAAATTTTTTTCCCAGCCTGTTGGTACATGGTAATATAATTAAAACTCAGAGGGCATTTTCAAGTCAGGCAGAATAGTATGAAAAAGGGAAAATATAGTTTTTTTACATGGTCATGCTTAATATGAAGACACTTGAACTAACATGGCTCAATTTTGATCTCGAAATTAAAGTACGTGTCCCAAAAACGAGCTTTCGATGCAGCTCCTCATAGTTTATGCCTGGTTCCAAGAATCACCTGTCAAAACTAAAATAAATCAAAGTAAGCGTGAAATCAGCCGCACCACCTATACAGAAACCTATTTTTTGACTTGATCGTCTTTCAAAAGCATGTGTATGATGGAGAGAAATGCATGGTTCTTAGGACAGAATACATTTTATTTCCAACTGAAACATGCCTGGCCCATAGACCGTGGCGTCAGTCGCCCTGCAGCAGGCAGCTTCAAGCCTCTGAATTGTGGTAAGCTTGCAAAATACTGCAAAAGTAGTCCATGACTTGGTTTTTACACTGCTAAACTCCTGCTTCCACTTTCTCCCAGGGTCTAGTAAGTAGGCTTGGCAATAATGAGGGTTTCTCTCCTGTCTTGTGCTTTTTCTCCCCTGACTTGCCCAGTAATGCCAGGTCATCATGCCGAAAATCCACAGTTATGTTCTGTATACTGTGTCATGAACAGTGTCTCACTTTTCATGAGCAATCTGTCTGCTGTGTGTAGATCAGCTCTCTGAGGCCAGTGCAGAAGGAGTGACTCAGGAACATCTGTTCCAGATTAGTCTGTGTGGCAGGAATATGTTGTTGCGCACTCTGAACGTATGCTCCACACTCTGCTTCTCCTCAGACTCTGTGCTAACAAGAAATGCTGCAACAGACAGAGCATCTGTCATGAATCATTCTTCCCCACAGAACAAGGAGAACATTGAAATGAACCTGAGAGACTTCAGATTGATCTTCCACCAGAGGTTCACGACTTGTGCTACAGAAACGTCCACTTATTTAACTACTCAGAAATTCACAATCCCTGCAATCACTGCAAAATGTTTTTCTATACTGATGTACCTGGACACCGTGGAGGCTTATTTCAACCCTATAATCAGTAGAAGAATAGTCATATCGTAAGTCTCATAAATACAATGCGATATTTGGTAATAATGACATTCATAATAATGGGGGACCATATGTAGAGACATTTTCACCATGACCACCCAGGATGATCCAGCTCCTTTTTTATTGTAAGCTCATTCAAAACCCATAATATTCAGACTTTTCATGAAATAAGGACTTTTAATACTGACATTATCTTGAGATACTAAAATTCTTTTAGCATTAAACATTGATAAATTGATAAATATTGATAAATTAGGGGGGTTTTAGATATTAAATCAGTACAGAATTTTTTTCCTTCTCCACAATTTCCTTAGAGTTTTTTTACCACCATCAATAGGCTCTGTAATTTTCGCCAATCTGAACCATTATTTAGAATGTTACACTTTCAGGAACTGTAAGACATTTTGAAGCATGTGGAGCTGGTGAAAGTTGCAAGTGATGTGGCACAAATTACAATATTGTAGCAGGAAAATAAAAAAAGTTTAGGAATGCAATTCATTTTCACCACACTAGCAAGGGAGCGCTATTATCACTCAACTAACATTTTTGCCTGTCCACTTGTTATGTGTGTAAATATGAACTGTATCTTTGCAGGATACAGGGTAGTCAGTATGATCTCAGCAGACAAAATCTCAGATGTTATTTGTCCTTATATATGACACTGAAGACCAAGAATGAACAACATTTGCATATGTTTTACACTGCAAAGCCATTTGTTTACAATTACAATGTAAACTAAATTACCTAATTACCTGGACTATAAACACTTGACCTTCATCACTCTTTGCACTATGCAGTTTAACCATTTTCTTTAACTATGTTTAAAGAAAATATTTCGGACATTCAGGAATCCTGACTGGACAAGCCATGTATTTCACAAATTACATAGTTGACCACAATCGCCATGAGCACTAAGATAGGACAGATTGTGGATGTATGTACACTACACATAAAATAATTCCATATGCACACACAGGAGCCTCATTACAGAAACCTTTTTTTTTTTTGTCGACGGGGGAGTGTGTCAACGGCAGTCTTTTTCTGAGGGAGAGATGTGATTTTTGGTGGGTTATCATTTCTTTATTTAGAGGGGGGCTGGACCTCAGTTATAGGGCTCTTGCCTCCGTATAACATGCCTCACAACACCCCCGCGCATGATTTTCTTCTTCTTTCTTGGAATTGTGTTTAATATAACTCAGGTGGTTCAGTGACAGAATGGCAGGAACGCCTGTCGCAGTGAATGTCTTATCTTCAATTTTTCATTTCTTTCATTCTCAGTGTTGCGTCAAATTGGCCTCCCACCTGTGGCGGCTGCATATTCGCGCTGCAGAGACGTCTCGAAGGCAGGCTGGAGCACGCCATCCCTCTGCTTCATGTACACTGTCACCAAAAGACTATTGTGGTCACTGCGGCACTAGTGTCGATTTAGAAATGCAGATTGCAATGCTTCAGTCCATGCACTTTAGATTGAGTGCACGAGGATCAGCACGCAGGCTCAATTTCGCTCTGCGTTATTGTTTCACCTTTACTTACATTTCTGCATACTGATGCAAAATTTGCCAGCATTTTTGACACGCATTACCTTTCCTGCTACACGCGTTTCACAGAGGCTTTGGAAATTTTCTGCATTTTTCACAGCTGCTTGTTGGACTTGTCTCTGCCTTTCTCATGCAGTGGTTCTGCTGTGGTGCTCTTTTGAAGCCTCGTTGTATGACAAACCCACATTAGCCTGCCAAGATGATGCCACTGAACTCATAACGAGCTGCTGCTTCTTGATGTCTCCATGTTGTTTTACTTGTATAATTGAGGCAGCCCCGGATCTGGAGTTTCTCTCTAATGCTGACTTTGACTGTAGCGGATCATTTCGTCATGCAGCGCAGCAAATTGAAATGTTCTGCCAGCCTGTGCACATCAGTAATGAAAGTTGCTACCCTTTCGCCAACTTCTTGGCAGCAGTTTTTAAACTTTGCCTGTTCATAAACAATGTTGTAAGAGCTTCTACAAAGTGCTTGTCCAATGCATTTCTCACTGCCTTATCTGCCTTCTTTTTTATTATTAGGCCCAGAGAATACAGAATATATCTCATATTTCAGAAGGCCACATTCAGGACATACTTACTGTCCTCCTCCTCACTGCTCTTCTGACCAAAACTAATTCTAGGAATCTTTACTGTGGCCATGAGTTTGATTCAAAAAGACAGAAATTCACTGTTAAAAACCAAATGCATGCCCCCTCAGCAGAGACGCTTTCAGTTTATTATAAACTTAAGCACAAACCGTACCTCGAAACACACCAAGATTTGTTTGCCATGTCAACGGCAAAAAACGAAAATGTCAACATTATCGTGTTGTTGGTCTTCATCAAAGCAAATGTCAAAAGAAATGTCAGGTGATATGCCCATCCGCCCATTTTAAGTCATGATGGGTTAGATCAATCAAATGATCTAAGAGCAAAGCATGATGTTATTGTTGAAAATCAAATTCCTAACTTTTGTTTGCATCAAAAGATGAGCAAAAGCCAGGGAGGCCATTTAACATACAGTTCATCATATCAGATTTATCTAAATTCTTGTTTCCCTGCCATCTCTGACTGAACAGTTCTGATTTTTGCTATAAATACGTCTTCTGAGTTTTGGTTGTGTCATTGTATGCCAGTGGGCAGCAGAATTAACATCAACCAATAATATCACTTTTAACTCCCACCTATCATGGAACGGAAGTGCTCCGCTGGCTCAGGGACCCTTCCTAATACTGTGTTTTACTCATAAATATGTCACAGTGCAGGAAATGGCTTTATGATTTACAAAAGGAAAATGCTGCATGATTTACAATTCATGTTGACTTTTAGAGTCCTATAAAAAGCCTGTATCAAACACCCCCCACACACACACCCGACCCTACAGTCCCCTTCCATGTCCAAGTGTGATGTCAACTTGTAGTAACTTGTTTAAAATCTACTTCCACTCCAAGATATGGAGTCCACAGCTGCATAAGCATGCAAGGTCGGTGAGGCTGAAGGGAAGATAAGTCTTTAATTTCTGGTTCTGTCATCCAGCAGTGAACTCCTGAGCGCCCTCTAGGTGCCCTTACTGCACCTGTGGAGGAACTCAATCAAGTGTCCTATTAGATAAGATGAGATAAGATGAACCTTGCATTACAATAGCAGAAAACGGACAGTACAAGGTAAGAGCAGCAAAACAATAGATTAAAAGCCACACAACACAACACGATCAATTAAAAGGAATACAAAAATATAAATGTAACAATAGACACATGTATTTGTATGAATATATTTTCAGGAAACTCAAAAAACTATGCATACACTAAATCAATGAATACTGTGTAATCAATGTTGCTTATACTATTTTCTAAATGTTTTCATTGGTTAATAATTTCGAATCTTTACAGACCTACGTGGAGATTGACCAATAGTATCGATTTATGAATAAAACAACAACAAAGACCAAAAGTGGAGTTATTAGGTTCCTGCCGGACAGCGACAATATATAACACTGTGGATTTAGATACAGGTACACATCGTAGTGTCCTCAGTTGTTTAGCAAAGATTCCCTGAGATAAAAGGAGGAGCAAGAGGGTTTTGGTTATGGCTGTGAGAAGGACAATATTCTGATGTAAGCTCAAAAGCATCTGTTGATAAATATATGTCCCTAACCCTGCATTTTACCAGAGACGAACCACTGAAGATAAACAAATTAACTTGTTTAAAATGCAAAGGAGTTAACAGAAAAACATTACATTACCCTGCATGTCACATCAGCCCATCCCAGCAGTTGTATCAAACTATTTTTCTTGTGTTTTATTGTCCTCATGGAACTCAAAAGTCATGAGATAACAATAGTTTACAAAGATTAAACATAAAACATCCCCCTCCCCCCACGCAGCAGACGTCAGCTAGACATTTACACGTGCTTTGTTGTGTGCATCTGTTTTTCTTTCATAGCATCTTTCAGAGAGTTTAGAGAGGAACGTTTTTTTGGGTGAGAAGCCTTGGAGAAAAATAAACAGGGAAGGGTCAATGCCTGCTTTTAATTCTTTAGAAACAGAGTCAGAAATGTGCTTCCAGATGGTGAATAATGTAGGTAAGAGTCAAAACATGCTAATCAAAATAGCTGCTTGCATTTACCTCGTACATTGAAGTCAGGTTTGATTTTTAGACCGCCTGACCTTGGTCCTGTTTATTTTAATGAATAAGCTTAAACTGGATAAGACTGTGGCAGGCGCAGGCAGAGGTGGAGTGGATTGTCTAAAATTTGTCTAACATTTCATCCCATTTATCATCCCGAAACTTATAGTGCAGAGTAAAGTTTGTGATAAGGTCATATGTTTGGAAAACAACCTCTTTGTTAAGGAGGTTAGTTTCAAAAACAGTGTCTGTGAGAGTTTTATGGGGCAGTTGGTGGCCTGGTGTTTAGAGAGTTGCCCCTGTGATCAGAAGATTTTGGGTTTGAATCCCCGGGGCACCCTACATTGGCGGCAGTGCCCTGCTTCACTTGGTGAATGGATTTAATGCAGATAAATACGTTCACACTGTGTGCTGTGTTGTGTTCTTGCATGACTACCAGGGGCCACTTTACTTTTAATAGGAACAATTCTGTCCTCGTAAATATCTGAGAGAGATGGCGATCAAATATCAGGGACAGGGGGTCCATACTCAGATATTTAAATGCTGGAATACCCCTCATATGCCACATCCCAAAAATCTTGCTAATTTGTTTGGATTCTGTACAGGTATTTACACTGTTTCCATATTCACATGGTTTGACTAACTACTGCGATGGTTTAGATTTGAGGACATCGGGAGGTGGGCCACATGGGAGTGCTGCAAGGGACGTTTGTTTGCATGTGGCTGTCTCCAACTGCCCCCAGGCAGGGACCCAGTTGCCAAGGCCATAATGACGACGAGGCCAGTACAGGATGTTGTGCCTATTTGCTGCTCAACAGTATACTCAGAAATTTGGAAGGGCGAGCTCCCTGAAGCTTTTGGTTCCATTTCAAGGAAGACGAGTCTTGGTCTAGGGTTTGAAAAAAGGACATTGGAATAATGATGGGAATCAATTGGAAAAGAAACTTGAGCAGCACATTCATTTTTAACCAAAATGAATAAGAAACAGGGAACAGGGAATCAAGGAGCAAAGTTGAGTGTAGTGCACTCCAGAGTAGCAGTAGATTTATACAAAAGTTTTGGAATAAATCTACAAATCACAAAGTGTCATTTTAACTGCAAGGTATTTTAACTCAGTTTGTGCCAGTTATAATGGAGCATGTAAGGTGCTTGGCAGCAATGTTTAGAGGTAACAATGGAATCTTTATAATATTTAGTTAACATTTAGGAATGGCATCAAATTATTCAATCCAGTGAAGACGTTTAGGCAACAACCTGGCTGTTTTTAGCGAGAAATTCCAGTCACCTACATGTAACTAGAGGTGGGGACTCGGGGCATCTTTGCCTAGTCCCTCCTCGCTATGCAAATTTAGGGGAAACAGAAGCAAAGGGAGAAGTATAAAGCAGCTCAATCCAGGTAATAATGTTCTCACCAAGAACAAATCTATGTAAGACAGTCCCACTCAGCACGGTCGAATGCCTTTTCCATCAAGAAGGACAAGGATCTCTTGTGACCCTGGAGTGGAAGATAAATGAGTAATATTGAAAAACTCATCTGAAATCAGGTTTCTGATAAAACCTGTCTAATCATTGTGGATTAGCTTCAGTCTCCAAGCCAGAACCTTAGAAGCACCTGGGTACATTCTTACAGACCTAAGGCTGCTACGCTCAAGGTTCAAGGTCAAAGTTACTTTATAGTCATGAGCAACTGTAGACACAGAACACTATGAGATGTTTCTCCATGGACCACACTGCAACATATAACAATATTGGAAGTTATGACAGAAACAGTAGACTACAGAGTAAATAGACACAACAATTGAAATGGTTGTGTAAGTAACAGTGTAGTGTGGACACTATGTAAACCTTCAAGAATGGCTAGTATTGCACCAAATGTATGATTAATGCACTGGAGGCAGTTATCAACATTGAGTAAAGGATAGGGGATGACAGCAACAATGCAATAAATATACAAAATAGCAGTGTGATTGTGGTATGAATGGGATGTACAGTGCAGTGAAGTAAGTACACAATACAGCAGTACAACATAAATGTAATA
>JBBMFX010000026.1:8804313-8832341 GCA_037832545.1 Rhabdalestes septentrionalis
ATATATGCATATTTTTGGGACCTTCACTGACTATGTCAAGCAGGGGATTCATCAGGGCATTTGAAAAGGTTTTAAAAGTGGGGAAACCCATCGTGTCCCATGGAAATTGCATGTACCCGATGGCCTGGGTCACCTGATCTAAAGAAACAGGCTGATCAAGTTGGGACTTCATGTCTTGGAAGGAAAAGGCAGGCTGCCAAGGCATGCATCCCACAAAAATGGATCTGCGGTTAAATGCGGCTGATAAAGTTTACTGCTGGAGTTTTTGAAAACAGTTGTTGATATCAGAAGGATTAGTGAGCACACCTTGCAGGGAGTATCTGATCTGGGGGGTTAATTATGTGCATGTTAATGTCTTCGCTGTAGAGCTAGACATTTGCTGGATATTTTCTCCAAACTAAAAAGATGTTTGGTTTTGTTTTGTTTTATTATAAATGTTCCCAGTGCAGAGTAGATTATACCCAGTTTGCAAGAAAAGCCTTTTCTTATACACGGTTGGGTTAGGAGAAGCTGTGTGTTGCTTGTCGAGGTGGAGGCATTTAGTAAACAACTGAAGCTGCCTAGATTTACATTGTTTGCTGTCGTGTCAATTATTAGATCTGACCTTGGACAAGCACCTTCAATAAGTTCTAGATAGAGCAGGGGGTCCTGGAGGGCAGGTGTCCAGCCTAGCGTGATGATTTCCTTGCTCAAATATAACTGTTCAAACTCACCTGTTAACTGCCAGGTTCAGTGAGTGTGTCTGAGGAGGTGAACGACTAAAACAAGCTCGACACACAGATCACCCAGGACTCTATCTAAAGGACTCTTACTAAAGGTATTAGTCCAACATCAGATCATCTCTCAGATACAGTGACATACCAGAAACAGAGTTGATCTCCAGAACATGTTGATCTGTGTGGTGTGAGACTGTTTGTATTCACATTTGAACAGCAGAAGGGAATTCATTCGCAATCATTCGAGTGTGGTCAGATACAGTGATCTGTCATAAGAGCAGGATTTCATTTTGGGCTAAAGTCTCTGATCGATGAAGAAATAATCTTTTCTTGATTGATGTGGGGAAAGAATGAGTTCTGACACATTGCACCATACATCTGAGATACCAGAATCATCAAAGAAGGGTTGAGTAGCTCTGGCCTTAAGAGAGCTGCAAGCAGGTTTAGGGGAGGAGCAATCTGGTTCACTGTTTAAAACACAATTAAAGTCCCCTCTGAGAACAATAAGAATGATGGAAAATACGATCAGAAATTCAGAGAAATGTTATAAGTGGAATAATTTTAGATATAAACTGCCAGCCATCCCAGGTTGGTGCAATAAAATTAGCGAGGGTGATTTTGTCAAATATGGGAGAACAGATACGATCACAGATCGCCCAAATGTTTTTTCTCAAATAAAGAATGGGTTCAACCGGACATTATTTCAGAGATTGATTGCAACAGCCCTGATATATATATATATTTTTTAAACTGGGCTTATACTTAACTGAGCTACTCATCCAGATTCCAAACCTTTGTCAATGGTCAGGCATGTTAAGGTGTGCCTCTTGCAGAAACCATTTTAATTGGGTTGCAACAGTGTTGCACGTCATTGGGAAATTAGGATAATACAGGAAGTTTTAAGAATTGCATCCCATCCCAGATATAATAAGCTAGTCCAGAGATGAAATAGGCCTCTGCATCTTAATGCGGATGGAAGTATCTGTAACACAAACTGGGGCATGATGAGAAAGCTAAAGACTCCCTTTAAAATGAGTAATAAAAAGTCGATTCTCTCATAAGAAAAAAACCTGACAATGTTCTATCTCTGCCAGTTGACGGGGACTATGTCGCAGAATCTGTAAATAATAGTAATGTAGCAATCATGAGAAACACTCCACAGGGGCTTTAAGTCTATTCCATCTTGGTAAGCTCTCACACAGCTACGGCTGAATATTCTTGAGGGGAAAAATCTCTTGCCTCAGTTTTGGTTTATTTAATATGGTATGTTATTGCAGGGGTATCTCTTCTTCGGACGCCAAGAGTTTCAATTCTGCAGGAGAGCTAATGAAGGCATCGGGCTAGACCTAGGGAAAACAAGAAGGAGGAGGCACACTGCACCCCATCTTTTTGCCTATAATTTACTCTGTCAGGAGCTCCTTTATATTCTTCATTAAATGAACACTTCCTCTTTTTTCAAATGCCAAAACAATCCTACTAAACCACTTAATTGTATTACAAAGACACTGTGAGGCTGCTTGAATGTAATAAAAAGCAGCGAATTGGTTTCCTCAGGACAAAACCATAGTGGCACACTTTGACAGGCAGGAGGACTGAGATGGATTTGACAAAAAAAAATTGTAGGTGATTCAAATTATATGGGTTGATTCGTATTCATTTGGCTTCTGTAGTTAAAATAAACATGAGGCGGAGAGGATCTGCGGGGGACGACGGTCATTTCCGAAACGGTGCACGTTGCGGAATGAAGTTACTGACGCTTGGCGAAGCCCTTTGGGTGAGATATCTCTGCACTGGACTGAGCTCCATATGAAATGTGAAACAAGGAGCCCTGCCTTAAACAGACGGCTGATAAAAACGTGACGCTCATGTCTGGTCCAGTAATAAGTGAGCCTCATTGTGTCTGCTCAAAATGTCATATAATAGGAATCGGGAAGTGCAGGAGCAGGGATGGGGCCTACCCATCTGTTGCGGCTTGGAAAAGAAAAACAACCTGTCAGTAGTAGGGCTTTCACAACAATAAATAATGAGAACTGCCAGCATACAACACAGCAACATTATACATCGTATAAGCCCACAATATAATGAGATGTACCAAGATCCCCACAGCTGTAAACAACGGCCCCATTGAGAGAGCACTGAGTTTTAGCCAGTCATTAGGCTTCCCCCCCCCCCCCACGGCTCTCCACTGTGTGCACCTTTGTCCACGGCTGTTAGCTACGGCTCCCTGCTGCCCAACATGCCTGCACCGTCAACGTGTTGTAAATTTGACGTGACTTTCTCAGTTCACTTACAGTATTTCAGCTGAAGAAATTGCATTTACTGACATGTCTTGGGATTATGAAGCTCATATTTATTTATATATATATATATACACACACTTATCATTAAATCTTGCCCTTGAAGGAATACATTTATATAAATTACATCCCAATATGGTTTTCTAGTCATATCATGGGGGCTGCCAGAGTAATTTAATAACCCTGACCAACTGCATATTTCATTTCAAAGAGAGCATAATTAGAGGGAAGACATAACATTTTGTTGATTCAGGGTATGTGGTGGTGGGGGTGTGGGAGGGGATGAGGTGGTCCCTAGCCTGCCGAAGTGGAAAAGTCATGCTTGAAAAATGTGGCAGTGTGATTCCACACTGTCGTATCATATTTTAGGGGTCGGACAAAACATTAACCAGCATTCGAGCTAATAGTATGTAGTCCTGTGTGCACCATATTACCCAGCAGACATAGCCTTCCATACATTTGGCTTGGAAATACAGTACAAAATTATGGTTTGGCTAAGGCACATCTACAGAGACACCTATTGTATTGCTAATGGCTGTCAGCTACTTTAGCCTAATAGCTCTAATGCAGAACTGAGGAAGCAAACTTCGCCCACCAAAACATGTCATGCCTGATCAGTGCATTTGGAAAATGGCTCAAACAATTTTGGCCAAAACAACTGCTTTTAATAGTTTCCCAAGCGTTCTGTTTTTCTCACATAGCAGTCGATTGTGACACTCAGACAGATGCAGTTTACCCCTGCATTTGAAGAGGCTCAACCTGAAGAGACAGGTGGGCCACTCACACACCACCAGCTTGTTAAGAGACAGACAGTCTCCTTCCTTGCGGGGAAAAAGCAGGGCAGTGACACGACACTGTGGGTTAGAACCAGCGGGTCTGCCTCCAACAGGTCTCATCTAGCACCAAATCGTGCCCTTACTGTTTTACCTGCAGGATCAAAGGCCCTGTCACATGTACTGTGGGGCTCTTTTTTCTACAGTGCTGCTTTCATTGGTGCTGTCTTCTTCCCACACATGAACAGATGTTAGTGTGTCGGTGGGGGGTGGGTGGGTGGGTGTGTGGGGCGGAACAAATGATTTGCTCTACAGTGATCCTGTTTATTCAGTGTGACAGAGACGTTGGTGGATATATCCTCACTGTCAAAACATACACAGAGTTCCTTTAAAGTTCTCTTTTGAAGATGCAGCACACATGACTCACGTCGCTGTGATGATGAACTTGAGGATGATGGTGATGATGATGGTGGTAATGATGATGATGAATTCATGATTAAAGGTGTCAAAAACTGACCAATGCATGCCTCTTAAAAAAAAAAAGTCTGTTTTTTTATTTATTGATTTATTTGTTAAAGTGGATGTGTATTTGTGAAGAACCATGCATTGTTCAGTTCTTCTGTGATACCTTTTTTGCCCTTTATTCATGAACTCATCATTATCATCATCACCATCGAGACATCAGTCATTTTATTGGTTAAATTAGATGCACTGGTCATTTCTTTGTCTGTGGCACTCTTTATGACATGAAATCATCATCATCATCATCATCATCATCATCATCATCATCATCATCACAGAGCTGTCAGTCATGTGTGATGCATCTTTGTGAAGAACTTTAAAGCATCTCAGCATAGGCTTTGACAGGGAAGACATATCCCTGTGGTCCCTGTGATGATGATGATGATGATGATGATGACGATGATGATGATGATGATGATGATGATGATGATGATGATGATGATTTTGACTTCATGAATTAAGATTTCATGAAGGGTGTCACAGAAGAACTGGGCAATGGATGGTTCTTCAAAGATCTCTTTTTAGTTATTTGTTTATTTGTTTATGTATATATTTATTGGTTAAATAAGATGTGTTCCAAAGAACCAGCGCGTGTTCTGAAGGTGTCTTGTATGCAATTACGCCTGAAGGTAATGATCCACGCTGTTTTGTTTCATCTTCCTCTCCTGTCTCTGTCTCGCGCTGCCTCCCGAATGTGACCTGCACGCGGCTGCAGGTATGTGAGTCATGCTCGTGCCCCGGTAATGAGCGCCAGTCGCTGGATCTGCTCGGAATTCAAAACCACGTTTGCGCCCCCAGGATCAAAGCCCGCGGTCTCAGACAGGCAGCCGGCTTCCACAGCCACGGGAAGAATTCAAATCTCTCCGCCTCTCCACTGGCAAATCTGCCTAGCTGCGTTCTCTCCCTCTTTCTCTCACTCTCTCTCACTCTGTTTTCTAAGACAGCTTAGGACAGCCAATGAACCCCCCCACCACATTCAACTCTTCTGATTTCACAGTTCAATCCTTTATAGCTCTTAAACAGGGGCTTTGTGTTATAAAAAGAGAACATTTGGTGACTTCAATCCAGAAATCGGCCAACAAAAACAGAGTTGCGAAAATAGCCTGCCTCTTCAAGGTGAGCATCGCGCGCTTCTGCCACGTGCCGCCAGGGGGCAACCTCCCACAGTGCAGTTTACAGGCGCGCGTGCGGCAAACACTGGGGGTCTGCGCTCGCGGGAGCCGGAGGCAGCGTTTATCCTCTCTCACTTTCTCCCGGTCTCGGTGTGTTTCGGGCTCTCCTAAGCTCTCCTTCACGGCTATGGGCGTTGTGGAGCCATCTCGCCACGGGAGGCGTAGCTCCAGCAGCAGCACTCTTTAACTGACTTCAGGAAAGTGAAGCGCGCGCGCAGCGCTCCCCATTCCGCCTCCTGCTCCTCTCCATCAAGCCTTCAAGCACAACTTTCGCTCCAAAGAGAGAAACAGAGAGAGACAGAGAGAGATAGAGGGGGAAAAGAAAGAAAACGAAGCAGACGGTACGCGCAGGACAATGGGTGTCCCACTTTGGGTTAGTTGGTAAACTTGGTTCAGCGGATCAGAGTGCCATTCCGACGACGGAGCCTCTCCTTGCTGGGAGTCTCCAGGACCTGTAAGAGCGGGAACGGCGCGGTGACGGTTCTCTCGCGTCCATCGCCAGCCCTCGCGGACCATGCACGGACGGACGTTCACACGGAGGTGGGGGGACACATGGATGCTGGTGGTCGTCTCACTCAGCCTCGCGCACGCTCAAGGTAAGCAGCACGAGAGCTGGGGGCGAGTGTGTGAATGTGAATGCCTTGTATACACGTAATATGAATGCATTGGATACACGTAAACACGCACACACATACACACACGCCGTGCCGGGCTCATGTCATGTATGTGAATGAACATGTGTTATATTTCCCCCTGTTGCTCCGTGTGAAAGATGATATACTGTCATATTCTTCATCACCCTCCTCTTCTTCGTCATCCTCATCGTCTTTGAGTAGCTGCTCCTACGCAGTGGGTCAAGTTCAAAGAGATGTGTCTGCCTGAGGCACCCCGAGGTTACTCTGATGAAACAGACCCCTGCTCGTTTTTTGGCAAAAAAAAAGTCAAGCGAAGGGGCAACATAGCATATATGCTCGCAGAAATAAAGAAATAAATAATTGAAATACATAACCAAATAAATAGGTGGCCTCAAGCGTCTATAGTCTGAATCCTGTGTGATTGAATGCACTCAAGGAGCTGTGTGCTGTGTGGGGGTGATATGATGTGCACACCACTTCTTGAATTGTTCTGAAGTGTTTTCTCATTAACTGTGTCATCATGCCTTGTTGCTTTCTCTCCTTTACAACAGGGAAAGATAGAAAGAGCAGTCAAATGACTTTAAAGCATTTAGCTGCTGCCTTTTTCTCGGACACTGTCAGAAATTGCAGTTGTGGTCATTTTTCAGCACACCAGAGGTTTTTCTTTACAGTTCGGTCTGGAGGACATTTGACCTTTTGCCAGTGTGTAGCACATTGTCCACTGGGTGCTTTTCCTGTCCATTACTTGCAATTGAAAAAAAAAATAAAAAATTCACCCAGCTGTCCTGAGGCAGATGGTTGATACACAGTCCAGTGATCCATCCCGTTCGACCGACAGGGCCTGATGTACTGGCCACAGTGATTCATTTACCGTGAAGTGGCTTGGCTCCGGTGTTTGATAATCGCGGTGCCCTAAGCGGTGAGGTGCCAAAAGCAGCGGAATCCTCCAGCTTGTTTGGTTTTGAACATCCCGGATCGAAAAGGCCCCCAACCTGATCTAAGACGCATTCAGGCATATCTTATTATGCAAGGCGTAGCGGTGCCATCACATGGATGTGCACTGGGCCTGTGGAGGGTCTGTGTTGCTCCTTACTTGTTTTTTTTGCTCTTATTGATCAATAATTCCCCACTTTATTTGGATTTCAAAGCCCTTGAGTGATTCCGATAGAGCAGAGCTGCTAGTTAAAGATGTGAAAAATCAAATTTGTACAATTTGTTCCTTTACTTTAGTCAATTAGATCTTCAACGTTGGCTTCTTTGATTTTCCACCAGTGCTATACAGATAATGAAAGCTCATATCGTCCAGTTAGCATCACACACATGTTTCAAGCTGAGTTAAGTTGTTAAGCATTCTCTATTTTTCTTAATATGGTGCGGATTATATTTATCTTGTCCAAAATAAAAAAAGAATAGCAGCCATCTTGAAGTACCTCTGTCCAGTTTTGATTAAAAAAAACGTGTCAAACACTGTCAGAAACCATATGTGCCAGTCTGTTTGATTACTTAATGAACCAAACCAATGGGAACTGTGTTACGAAAAGTCTGAAAATAGAAGGCAGTGTCTGTAATAGAGGCTTTATTGCTCAGTGAAACATTTTTCAGTTCACAGATCTGCCATCAGTGTGAACAAACCTGCACCAAACAACAAGAAACCTTATCAGTAACATCAAATGCATTAACTGGTCGAAGCGAGTTATCCACTGTTACTATGATCTGACCAACTAATTCATTATACACCTACATATTTAAGATATTTACTTATTTACTTTCACCAACCTCATACTGTTTCTACTGTTTTCTTCCACTGTTTCTTTAGGTTGGCTGTTGCAAAAAGCATTTCACTGCATGTTGTACAACGTATGATATTGTATGTGACAAATAAAATCTGAATCTGAATCACATATGAAACCTGATGATGATGTGAATGCAGGAGGTAGTTCAAATGTAGTTCAAAGAAAATAAAGAAGCAAAAATGAGATGTTAAAGATGTCCTGACTACATTCAGGGCGAGGGGGAAACTGTAAAATATATTTTTTGGGAAAGATTCACTCTAAAGTCCTCCATGCCCCAGTCAGAGGCACTTTTGCTGCTGCCTTGCACTGATAAGCGATTAGTGGGCTCCACCTGAGGCCACTGGTTGGTGTGTCACTGCAGGAGCGAGTTATAGCTGCTCTGAGGGGGAGGGCACAGCATGGGAAGAGTCAGGAGCCTGGCAGGATGCATCACCATGGGTGGCATCAGAGCCAACCTGGGCTAGAGTGATTCAGAAACTTTCTCTCCTTCTGATGTGGCTGCCGGGTCTTTTCGTTATTTTTGGGCCTGCTCGCTAATGAGCGTCCGTGCCGCCGCCGCCGCGCCGTGGTAGGTAGAGCCGACTCAGTCATCCACGCAGAGCGCTTTGGAGCCCAGAGTGTTCCGCAAATTAGGGGCACGAGGAAGCCGCAGCGGTCCCTGGAGAAGCCATGGTGTCTCGCGCTTGTGTTTTTCCCTTCATTCTGTTCTTTTCTTGCTCTCCACCTTGAGACGAGCGCAACCCTCCTGTTGCATTTAACAGTTTGCCGTGCTTTAATTCACTGAGGGAAGCCTGACAAGAGTCCACACAGGAAGCCGCTCCAACAGAGTTGCAGGCGTGCCAACCTATTTTATATTCACTTAGACAGCTCTCTGGAAGCAGGGAGGAGAAAAAAACAAAAAGAAAACAAACTCCAATGTGATGCCGTTCGCCTCCTGAGAAAGGAATCAGCAAGGTGATTCATGTGTTTGCGAAGATCTCCAAGAAAATCTTCAGGAGCTTCTTGGTCAGGCGTTTGTCTCATCTCGATAGGGGCATTGATGTTCTGCCAGTCCGAGATGGAATTTTTCTAGCCGCACATTTATTGTGTCCCTTGACAGCTGTTGGCCATTTCCCCCCTTCTTTAAATCTCATGATTATATTTGATAATCCATCACGCTCAAAAACAGGGAATTCATTCAACATGCTTAAATCCCTATGTGATTAAAACAGTCTGCTCTGCCGTGCGGTCATGATGCGACTCACACGCGTACAAGCATGCGGAAACAAAACACATACACTGAAGAACATGTGTCAGCGGACATCAGCGTGCATTCATTCACATATGTGGAAACAGAACAGCCATGGGATGCAGTGGGGTGTGGGGTGGGGGGTGAATGGGGGGGGGTGCAGCCTGATGCCCTAAAGAGTCAGAAACAATCAAAAACACAGTTTGAGTTTAGATGCCCCTCTCCGGCTGTTACCTTGTCCCGGAGCAGCCATGAAAGCCCCCACCCAGATGAGCAAAAGCTCTGGTTTTGATGTCCCAGATGGGTTGTAATGAGCGGGGAGGGCCGCCGCACTCAGGTTGCCATGGCGTAATTATGCACGCGCACGCTCCCTCTCTCTCTTTGCGGCATATTTATCGGCAGGCTGCGTGACACTTATTTAATTACACGTCTTGGAGGCTAGGTCTCCGAACGGGAACAGATGTCTCGTGAATTTTTGACAAAACCCGTGCGTTTTCTTGTTGCAAGGGCGGCTGGTTGTCTGAGCAACCCTCACAAAGCCCCCACCACCACCACCACACACACACACACACACACACACACATGCCCACCAGGTAAAGGGCCTGGGTGAAGCAGGGTGACAGCCTGGCTCCTGTCACCCTAAGTCTGGCGTCTGTGCTGTGGAGGGCTAAAGTATAATTCGAGATCACTGCGGATGTGCAGACATGCTTGGGCTTCAGTGCCTAATTTGTGCCGGAACAAGGCGGATCTTTCTTTTTTTTTTTTTTTGCTTGTGACAAAAAGAACGATAACGTTTGAGTGTCACTCGAGTCCGCTGCTGATGTTATTGTTCTGTTAAATCATCCCTCAAAGAGCTTAGATCAACTATTCATGTATTAGCAGAAACAGGCTTCACAAAGAAGCTGTTTTGTTGAGTTACGCTAACGAGAGTTCAGGAGACCCATTTTAAATAAAACGCCTTAGCGACCTCATCGATACACTTATTCATTCTAAGATAGCCCGGAAAGTTAATAAAGCTACCCTTGAACTGTCTAATGCACCTTTTTAACATAAGCGTTTTTATCATTTCGATGAACCACCCCCTGCCAAACAGCCTCTTTGTTCCAGAATCTCATCATTTACATATCAAGCCCAAAGGGACGATGTGTTCACCACTGGAATGTAACATATCTGTGGCCCCCTGTGTGGATAATAAGTGCCACTGTTCCTTGTGGAGGGCGTTTAAACTCACGGAAAAGTCTCAAAATGCAATGTAGTTAAAAGAGAATGAAGAGAAGAAGTCAAATAATAGATGCTGTTAGGAGTTTTATTTTTATCATGTGCTAATTTGCTCTGGGTCTCATCCCAACCCCTCTGCTTCTAGATATATTTCCATGCGTAGCCAAGGGAGGTAGGATTAAGCTTAAACCTTTTTTCTTGCTTATTTATGTGCATCTTTGCAAATGTATAACTCTTGGCTCCAGGCTGAGCCGTGGTTGCTGTTGCAGCCTCACAATATTTATTCATGCAGCAAGGGCGCAGGGGTTTGGCCAAGAGATTGGAGACATTGCCAGGAAACCGGGCATCCCAGTGACCCCTGGATCGCTTTGGACAGTCTGCCGCTTGGACAGAATGTCAAACTCCCTCCTTTGTGTGTGTTGGCTCTGATTAATTTGCCAGAGGAGAGATGGTGGTCTGATAGGCAGAGAGAATGTCGCCCCCGTCACTCTTCGGGAGGCCTTTTTAACCGACGCGCTCGAGCGGCAAAACTGTGTTTGTAGTTTAGGATGGAATTGTAATCAGATTAGTTCGGACTTCAGGCCTTGGCACAAAAGCCCCTGGCCCAGTAATTGCCACGAGCCGCAGGAGTATGACTTGTCAGTGCTTGCGGGAGACCAGAGAGCGCCATGTCTAGCGCCGAGGCCGTGACTCGCTGCCATGTAAACGTCACCTCAGAGGAGACTGGACTCCCGCTGCCTCCACGCAGCTGTACCGCCAGAGAACTCGCTCCATTATTCCGCTGCTTACAATGACTGCCGGTCTTGATTTTTGTCCCTTTGCCAGCCAGGCTTAGTCAATTCCTTCTCAACTCAGATCACATTGCTTTCTGTGTATTTGCAATTCAGTTCACAAAATTCCCCTGTCAGAAGCAGATATCATATGAAATTCCTTCACTGCTTGATTTGATTAAGACTATACGAGATATGGGAGTTTAAAAACTATTCATTTGATTTAATGCGATAAGGCGGAGGAGAAGCCGAGGGAGAGGCATGTGAGAAGAAAAAGAGAGAGGAAGGAAGACGGATGGAGGGAGAGCATGCCCCTTAGATTAAATGCTTGATGAGGGAGGTGTCAATAATGAAATTCTTGCCTTTAGAGAAAACCCATTATTTCAGGGCTCATTTAAATCAAAGGGAATCAGCTCAAGCGAGTTTTTCCTTCTCCTTTCGAGTTGTTTACTGACAGGAGAAGGAGAGAACCCTTGGGGTGTAATACGCTTAATAAATGTGCTACATGTGAACTTGCTTGCGGGAAAGTCGTGCCAATTTACCAAGAACCCAAGGAGGGTGTGTTTTGTGCGTCGGAGCTACAATGTAAATGGATTTAAATGGGCAGTGTGGTTCTGGGGCGTGGTCGTGAATGGAAACGATGAGGAGAAAAAGACAGAGGCAGGTTTTACATCTAACTAATTTACTAAAGTCTACACTTGGGTATTCATTTCGTATCTTTTTATTTTGGTTCGGCTGGTTTCGCATTTCATTATCAATTGCAAGTGCACCATTTGTCTTTCCTTTCACCATATAAAATCCGGATATATGTCCTAAATGTGTTCATTATATGAATGGAGTATCTTATGCCTGCTTTGTATTAAACTTGTGTGACAATCGATGTCACAAATGTTTAATATAATGTCTCAATACTTCCGTTTGCTTCTTTGTGACTAGATGGCTTGTCTGGACACTGATATGTGGCAACAAAAAAAAACTTCTGTAGTCCACATGCCATAGACAGAAGCTTTTCCTCATTTATTTGTGCAGGAATTACAAGAATGAATTTAAAAACAGGCTGATTATGTGGAGAGTACAATGCTTTGATAAAAGCATGTTTATATGCCAGATTCCTTCATTTGGCTCTGATCACCAATAAAATTTGCTTCTGCCTGCAATAAACTGACCCATGGAGCAACACAGTTCTTTTCACTATGTACCTACGCAGAAGTGGAGTGTTCACACTTGTCTGAATGTACCAAACTGCAGAATGGGTTTGGTCTGCAACAAAAGCAAAGGTAGGTGTGAAGGCTATCTGATTAATGATTGGGTATATCCTTGTTGAAGTGCTTTCAGAAAGACATTGGTCACTGTCTCATGCAGAATTGACTCAGAATTGAAATTAGCAAATTAATTCAGACTATTGCAGGGCTGCTCAGTAGCACTGGGGAGGAAGGTGGAGGGGGCGGGGGGGTGGGGTTGGGTGGGGGTATGGTGAAAAGATGACAGCATGTCATATGCTCAGTGCATACAGTCTGGTTTTGAGCCCCATGGCTCTTCAGTGTAAACATTTAAAGAACAGAGCGCGTCAGCTCAAGGAAAAATGCATCAAGAAACAAAGGCCTCTACGGCTCCTCTCTCGTTCAGCCTCCTCCTCCTGGGAAATTTGGAGCGTATTCTTGTGTTGCGAGTAAAACAGCAAGAAAGGCACGGGCAAAGAAAGACGTACTGATAGAGGCATTGATAGAGAGATTGAAAAAGAGGGAGGGTAGGGAACAGAGGGTTAGAGAGAGAGAGAGCTTGCTTGCTGCATGTTTTTCTTCTCAATGCACCCCCCACACACACCCCTTCATTTCATTTTTTGCTAAATAACACCAGGGGCACACACTAGGAACGCATTTTTATGTACAAAAGAACGAGCGGCAGCAGCTCTGTCTCTCCAAATGTTTAAACTCAAGTCAGGTTCCTCCAATCAGAGGGTTTTTGTAATTTTTACCAGCCACACGTCTTAAACCTCATTGTAAAACACGCAGCCTCTCTTGACACCAATAGAACGGCGAGTGGTTCCGCTCTGGAGAGCGAGATGCCTTTCTTTGCTAGCCACAGGGTGGACCTGGTCATCTGCAAGTGCTACATAGCGAAGAATTGCTTTTATTATTAGCTTCTTCTTTCAAGGGAAATAAATGATTCGACTCCCTCAAAGCACACTTACATCGTTGAAGCCGAGGGATCAGTTGAATGACTCCAAGCCAGTGGTGCCTGGACCTAAGGGAGAAAGAACTCTATACAGAAGCTTCTTTTCTCTTGATAAAGGGTGGAGGGACACCCTGGGAGTTAGGGTCTTTTTCCTACATTGAATATTTGTTCCAACCTCAACCTCCTCCAAAATGACTGTAAACAGGCACAGTTTTAGTTGTGTTTGTGAGTTGGTGTTTTATTTTGTGCTTTACTATTATAGGACCTAAGTGTCAGAATATAAGTGCTTTTGCATGGACACACTGCCAAACACATGACTGATAAAGCAGAAATAGCCACTAGCCAGGTAAACTGCTTTATATGTTCATAACTATGTCCCAAAGCAATGAAAATATATTTTTCTGACAAACTAACAATCATAGGAGACAATGAGTCTTCTTCAGCATCAAAGGTTGTACAGATTACATTTTAAGAGGCAGCCTCTGCTACTCTGTTCAAAAACCCATTGATTTCACTTTGTTGTTATTTGAATAATGAAACATATTTTGAAATGTATTGCACTGCATACTGTTACTTTTTGTGTTACCCTTGCATTGGTAAAGCAAATGCATATTCCTTCCATATTACAGATGCTCATAGTATTAATGTTGAATTAAATAAGTAATTTGCCATCTAAGTGTATTCAGGTTTATGATTAATTTTTTTCATTGTTAACCAACAAGATGACTACTGAGGAATGTTGCGATGTCCACATTGGTGGGCACAGGTAGAAAGCCACATGATGCTCTGAAACTACAGGTCTAGAAGTGTTTCTGAATCTATAGGTATGCAGAGGGATGCATTTCTACACCCCCTCCACATCACACACTCCCCCTCTCCCCCCAGGGCCTTGGCAGGCGGCCGGGGCTCTGGCCTGGCTGGGAGCCTTTGGCCGCATCTAAATGCTTGGCGCTCATTATCGATTAGGACAAATGCAGGTCCCTCCCTATCGGCCTGCCTCAGCCCGCAGGGGAAAGAGAGAGCACGGGGTGGTTTGATGTCACCGCTGTTTTTCTTCTTCTTTTTTTTCTGCCCGTCCTTTCTTTACCTCCTCCCTTTCCTCCTCGACTCAGACCACTTTACATGCCAGCAACGTAGCCCATACAGATGTAGCTAGTATCCCCTCATGATGAAGAGCAGCCCCTCGCTGCTCAGTTACAATTCCTCATTGTGCAAAACATTCTCACAGAGCAACATTGAGTGTGGCACTGGGGGCGGACCACATTCCCCTTGTGCGTATCTGTGCGTCCGCACCTGTGAGCGTCTCTGCACGGCCGCAACCGTGAACGTCTTTGCCTGCTCCAGTCATGCTGCAAATATGTAAATGCCTCACTACAACGCAGCCCTACATGTAACTTTTAATCAAAGACTCTGTATGTCATGCAGCTTTATATTTGGCATTCCGCACTTGAAGGCTGATGCTTGTATTTCATCCCCCAGAATGTCTACAAGTCCGGAATGAGTTTGATTCTCGCCCTTTCCAGCTACCATTGATGCGCTCTAATACTCGTGGGAGTTGGGTGGAGAGACTTTAGTCATGCACAGATTGCCCCCCCCCCAACACACACACACACACACACACACCTACCCGTCCCTTTCAAGGCCACGACTGTAAGTGTCTTGTAAAACTGACAGTTTCATTGGACTCATAGATTAGTACCAGTTAATTAGATCTATTGTTATGACAGTGAGGTATGAATCTCTGAAAAAGAAGAAAAAAAAGTTAATTCCCATGCAGTGTGGGCATGTGCCCTGAATGATTTAATAAGTGCTCATGGCACTGTGAAAGACTGAGAGGTTAAACATGCAAACTGTAGCGCTTGGCAATTTGCTCCTCTCAAGGCAATGAATGCTGACCGGGATAAAAGAGATCCTCGACAGATTGGTTTGACTATTTATTTTCATTTCAAAGTGCAAAAAGTAGAATTCAATAAAGCAGTTTTCATGGCTTTAATGCATTTAAACAGATGTAAAAACACACTCATAAGTTTCAGCTAGCATTGGCATCTGAGCACACACACACAAGCACACCCACACAGGACTGGTGCAATTGCCTGACAGGTTCCAGAGTTGAAGGTGCTGCTTTTGACACTGGGACATGAAACACTTCCAGATCTGGTCGGCATTTCCAGAATTAGTTAGGCTAAATTCTGCACGTCTGCCGAATCAATTCTGGTCAGAAGAAGAGGGAGTTCAGAAGAGAGAGAAAACACTGTTTACTGTGGGCCATCATTTCTGTCTCTGCTTATTAGCCTGAGAAGATCATCCATCAAATAACTGCTCTGAGACTTTCAAATATTGACCTTTTTTACTGCCTGCCCCGCCTACTATGCCGGGTTTGTCAATTATTCAAGTCGAGAGGTCTCTTCATAAACAGAAACCTGTATCAGATTGTGCCGGAGTAGTTTGCAAATTGGTTGGAGGAGCATTGAGTTCTCTCAGTAATCGGCTATAGTTGGCAACCCAGCCCAACCATTTAGGGCCTTTAGTCTTCCAGAGCAAGTTATGAAAGTCAAAAATAAATGCCCCATTGTCTTTGTCATAAAAATTAATGTTCCCAATATCTTTGTCATAATAATCAGAAATCCCCTATTTTGTTCAGCCAGCAGAATGAATATAACACTCAGTGAGCTGTTTAATTGACTGTATTATAAGTCATGTTCTTTATGGATTTCACATTGACATTGCATTGACTGCACAAAGCTGTGGGAAGAATGACCTAATAAGGATGTTGAGTCCCCCCACAATTTCTGACATAAGTACTGTGGACAAACAGAGTGAGCTAAATTTTGACATCTGCCAAACCTGGAAGTGACTCACATGTAATTACCCTGGAAGCGTGGCTCATGTCAAGCAGAATTTATTCAGCTCCCTCTGAACCGGTTATTAGCAGTCAAACATGGATTAATGGCTGAATGGTTCGAGAGAAGCATAAACGCTCTCCACCTACAAGTGCCCCTGCACGTCTAGTAACCCACCGACATGGAGCACGGCAGGCCAGGCGGTGCTGTTCCGGATCTTGCTTAGATAATTAATATTTGCAGCAGAATTTGTTTGGTCAGAGTGGGAGTGTGAGACCACATGTGTGAAGGCTGGCAGTTCCGATTAAAGGAGTGAGATGGAGAGAGGGAGTGAGTGCGAGAAGGAGACAGAGGGTCTGGATGTCTTAATGTGGTTATTGCTATGGGTACACAGCATTCCCAATCTGAAGATGCCAGTGTGTGTGTGTGTGTGTGTGTGTGTGTGTGTGTGTATGTTCAAAAAACATTAGATTCTTACTTTGATTGTCATTGTGTTTACAGAAATATTTTATTCTTACAAGTTTTTTTTTATGTCTGTAGAACCTTCAGAAATGGTGGCCCTCATAATACACATTTCAAAAACTGGACCCCTAAAGTCAAACCTGTGTGTGTGTGTGTGTGTGTGTGTGGGTGTGGGTGTGTGTGTGTGTGTGAGACAGAGAGAGAGCCTATGCTAAACAGCAGTGGACAAGAAGGATCAGTCAGCCCAGTTTGAGTACCTTCTCACCAGCACCCAAACCCATCATCTGTAGAGGAGCTTCAATGCCAAACGCCATTGGCCACCTATGCAGACAGGAGACCAATGTAGAGTTGAAAATAAGTGATTAACAGATAATTTAATATAATATCAATAAAGTACTTAAAAAATATTGCTAATGTGATAACACCAATGATAACGTGGCTAGTATGAGCGTGTGTACCGGAGGGGGTGGGATAAACTAAACTAGTGTGAACCTTATTAATCATGAGAAAAGTGTAACCGTAATGTTATTATTAAATTATAGGAATTATTAATAATGAAAAGGAATATTAAGTTACTAAATCATAATGATACTACTACTACTACTACTACTACAATTAATAGTCGCTTATTGTCTTACTGAATTCTGACCATTTCTATCTATGATACTATAGAAGGTAGGTGAAGCACAAATGTATACTTAAAACAAAAAAAAATAGGGCAAAGCTAGAGAATTTCCTCACATGTAGTGTGGTGGAATGTGATTAAAGATTAATGAGGTGGGGTGAACATATTAATATAGTTATCATGCTTCTGCTACTTTTCTCACAGGTAGTAACAATCTGTACTGCATGGAAACTCTATTTTGTATATGGCTACAATCAAAACTTACAACTGGTTACTAAATGCATGATCAGATTTCATTGTTTACTATGATGTCATTCAGAACTATAGTAACTATAGTATTTTTTTTACAGCAATGTCATTTAATTTTCTGCTCAAATGGAAACAGGGGCAATATCATTTTTTGTTCTCCTGGACATATGCTTGCATACATATCAATGATGCAAATATTTTTATGTTCCAATATTGGCAATTAATGCACACATACAGTGAAAGGCAAGCCCCATCCCTTCCCTCTGTTGAACCCATCCTGTCAGAGAAATTCAGTGGGCCATCCTTTTGCATTCCCCTCATAATCGCTTCCACCGACTCACCCTCCCTCTTGGCCCAAAGGCCCGTCTTATACGCTCCTTGCCCTCCGGGAAGGTCAGACCTCCTCAATATAGTTTTATTGTTTGCTTTTGGATGATCTGGTAGGACAAACTCTCGGTCTGATGCACTTTGACAAAGACAACCAGGCCATATGAAAGGTCACCGATGTATGAAAGGAGGGAGGGAGTAGCAGTAGGCCAAAAAAAAAAGACAAGTTCTGCAGACATAACAAAGACATGGTGGCTGAAGGGAGAGGACACTCGCGTCAACCCGAATCAATGCAGCATCTTGTGATGTGAGCAAGACCCTGTGTTATCAGGCCCCTGAACGGAGCGGATCCTCAGGTCCGCAGGGCTGAGGGCTGGGATACTCTCGCAGCCTCCATGGCATGTCTCTCTGGGCTGCTACAACAAGAGCTAGCCTGGTAGACCTGCAGGACTCGATAGACACACACATACACACACATACACATACACACACATACACATACACCACTTCTAATACAAGAGTCATGAATGTGCTGAAGGCTGTGGCACCATTTAGGCTCAGCTGCATTTCTCATTGCTGCACATGCTGCACATGCATGATGCTATCATATACGCCAGCAATAACACCAGGGTGCAAGCCCTTTATTATGAAGCAGCAAAAGTGACCAAAGCAGATTTGTGGTGTCTTTGACGGTGAAGTTAAATATTTCAGAACATAGTACTTTCTATGTGAAACAAGTTCAGCTTAACCTAAGCCGCTCTGTAGACTTTGGCAACAAAAATGTTGGGAGTAAAAGCAAAGGCCTTTTTGCAAAGTGAATTAAATCGTAAGGAAAAATTGAAAATGTGGCTTTATTTTATTTGTATTTAATTTTTTTCCAGTATATAGAGAACAAATGCACAAAATTAAGGATATTCCAACAAGACAAAGCAAGATACCACACTCTTCATTAACTGGAACTCAATCGTTTTTAAAAAGGTGTGGAGAAGAATATTTTAACTGTTTTGACAACAGGATGATTAAAAAAGTCCAAAAGGAAATGCTACATTAACAGATTATTTAAAAATATATTGGATACATTATATATGTGTGAGAGTATACATAGATTTATATACATAATGTGTTTAACGATACATTTATTTTGATCAGTTATTTTGACATCCGAATCAGAATTGATGTGTTGTTGTGCCTAGCAGACTCAGTGTAAACGTACAAACATGGGCGCTTTGACATATAAAAACCGCTGCTAATGGACGGCAGGACCTGTTAGCATTTCATTAGCGAAGAGTGAGCTATCAGCATGTGGGCAGGCTGCAAGGTGAGCTGACGGCTCCCCCTGACCTGCCTATTGATCCAGCAGCCTCATTAAGGCCCCTTATCCAGTGGCTTTCATGGCAATGCACACATCAGCCCCCTTGCCGCAAGCCTGAGCCATGAGGAGACAATAAAATATACACAAATGTGGCCATGCAGCCAGCTACTTTCTGTATGCAAACATGAGGGCGGTGGCTTTTAAAAGCTTTAATCATGGCGGGGTTTGGAGGGCTGTGCGCCTTCCCTTCCCCTGAAAGCCTGTTTTATTAATGGAGTCCTGAGCGTGTGGCCTGGAGTGTATGGGGGGGATTGAGGAGGAACAAAGGACGCCCATCTAGTCTCAGGGTGGGCATCGTAAAACACTTCATTAAAAGACTCTTAATGGAGGGGTGCAGACAGTTCTAGCTCTCTGTTCGAAACTCCTTTTATTTGATGTGTGTGTCCCAAATGCAGTTGTGTTCATTAGTAATGAATTTAGAGGATGGCAGCAGCGGGCTTCCTTGTTAAGATGCAAATGCTCTGATGTAGCAGTTAAAAAGTTTATTGCGATTTCGCCCGAGCAGCTGAACTCCAGGTTTGTCGGCGAATAACTGTAGGGATGGCCTGAATTTACTCCCTTTGATTTTGCGTCGCCTCGAGCCGCACGGAGCGCCTGGTCACCACCCTCATTTCTTAAGGATAATTGCAGCATGAAGGAAGACGAGGAGGCCCGGCCGATTGGTTCCTCGCACCCACGTGAGGCGGCAGGGCTGGCCCTGGCTCTTTTTTTGCCAAAGTGAGAGCGCGAGCCCACCAGCTAATTGCACTCGTTAGCAACTAGCGTTCACACCCTCACCATTCTCAGCAATTAAGAGATGTTATGAGGCAGAATAACGCAGCAGGTCAAAGAGATAAAAAAGGGCTAATTAATGCTCACTTAAATTAACGATTTCTCGTTTCAGAGGCACTAAAACGGCCTTTTCAGTGTAGAGTCACACCGCTCATGCCGATCCCCTCTCCTTTTGTGAGAAGCGGAAGCGTATGGCTCAGAAACCAAAAGCTATTGTTGCCTGACAGGCGCTACCTTTCCAGTGATTGCCTGTGTTATTAATTTGTGGGATGAGTGCTGCTGTGACGAGCCCGAAACGGTGGGGCTGCATTAAAGACGCACGATTATGAATGACACTCAAGACTAATGAATATGAATACATTTATAAAAATAGACATGGAGCTCTTCTGACTGGGAGATTGCAAGTGACAGTGACACTGACTAGACCAGTCTGATGGGAGAGCGGACCCCGCTATGGGGCTCATGCTGGGGATGGGTAATTTTGGAAAAATAAATAAATAAATAAAATAAGAAAACAAAACAAAACAAAAAAACCCCCACAAAAGCACTAGATCACGAAACTCAATCACAATATTTTGACACAGACATAAAAACTGCAATTGAACTCCGACTACAGAGATTTTCAAGCATGTCACGTACACACACTGCACTAAATCTAATTAAATATGGCTAATTATGCTCTGTGATGAAACATGGTACTTTGCCAATGTTCTTCAAGTCCTGAACATGAACGAGTGCTGGGACGGGTATATTGTGTATCACAATAACAGAAGCAAAAACCAAAGTGGTAAAATATCTTTCCTCCTCTAGTTTAGGTTTTGTCTATTCCATGCACTGGAATGTGGGCACGCTTCACCCTGTCAGGACCGGCAAATCCTGGGCACGGCCCTGAGCCTACCCTCTTCACCCCTTTTGACCTGGAATAACTACTGTTCTCTCACTATTGAAGCCTCTCTATTGAGCCATTATTGATCACCACACTTACTCCTTGTTCACACAGTAATTTAAGAAGATGAGCTGTCTCATTCCTCCCCCCCCGCATTTGAATTACACCTGAAACATCTTGGCATTTCTGATGACTGATGCTGGCAAAAATAAGACACAAACCGCGGCAGCTCATTTACATCTCCCCTAAGTACAGCTGTATCAATCAGCCATGTGGAGCTTTTTTTGGAGCTCGAACAATACATCACCGGTTTCCTCTTCCATGGCTCATCTGACATTTATGTTCAGAACCATTATCTAACATTGCTCTCACTATGACAGCATATTAATTCATATGCTTGTGAAATGACAGGGCATTTATTGATATTAGGGTACAAATGGACGCAAATTGCTTTAACTCGTAGACGTAAGCCGGAACGTCTCTCTAATATATGGAATAAATGCCGTCGTTCTTTCCTGTTCCTAGATATTTATTTACTTTGTGGAATTTGCGGTCGCAAAAAATAACAATTAATGACTCGACTGTGCTTCTCTTATCTTCGGTGTCCTTCAGAAGTATTATCAACAATTTGCACTCTTCATGGAGCTCATCTTGGCGTACAGGCACATGTGCCAGCGCGCACACGCTCCCACAATGGCGTCGTTTAAGAGATAGCCTTTGCAGGCAGCGGTTTGTAGTCTGCTGGTAATCAACATTAAATAGCTTTCTCTCTCCTCAGAGAGCATAGAGTCACTGAGCAAGTTCTGCTGGGAGCTCAGATAAGAAGAGATCACAAAACACAAATATGCAAATAAGCTCATCTGGCTCTCTCTAGGCAGCAGTTTTAATTGATTAATTGTAGATGTTTATTTGATCGGTCGCGGTTTAGTAAACCAAGACGTTATTTGTCAAGCTGTTCTGCATGGGAGCGTAATTGTCGCGAGTGCATATATATGCATAAATATATGCTTCTTCCTCAGCGATTCTTTTCAGCTGCTTTGTGGGTGGCTGTTCTGTGTAAATGTTTCAAACGTTCACGGCTTGAACAAAGCCCGCAAGGCCAGAATCAGAAAGTCCTGCTGGAGCACTTCAATGGCAAAAGCAACGTAGTAATGCGTATTAACTGTGTTTAACTCACAAGAAGTTACCGTCTGGGAAATAATGCCATGAAGGACGTCAGCACACATTTCTATGACCCTCTTATACACCCTTGTCGCAGCACTTTTTCATGCTTGCCACTTCAAGTGAGCTACTGAGTGTCTAAGCCAGAAGCAGGCTATGCACTCGGTAAGGTTTCCCCTCAGTGTCCCTTCATTTTCTAACTGAACTCTGTGTTCTCAGCCCTTTTCTCACACACGTCCATCTAAATAATGTGGTAGTATTTCAGGAGACACTGCAAACAGAGTGTCCCACTTAAAGGGGGTGGGAGGTGCATAATACAATATTAATGAAAGACTAGTTATGTTCTGTAATAGGTCTGTGCCAGTTACTGAATCATCTTCATCATTTAACTGTGTGGAAAATAAGCATGCGGAATGGTTTAACATGGACTTAGGACAGTCAGGGACTAGAAGCATGTGTGCTGAAGCCTCAAATGTAAGCATAATTAACTTAAAGCATCATTCTCAACATTATTATAATGAATCTCAAGAAATGTGTGGTTGTTTAATATGTCAGCTTTGGAATGGCCACTGTAATTAATCTAGTAAAATTTAGCTTAACTGCAGATTGAACACAAGCTTCTGAGGCTGTGGGGTCAGGGGCTGCATAGCCTGATGGGTTGTCTGAGATCCGAGATCGTGTCCAATTGTCTGAGACCCAAGGCAGTGCCTCTCCTGAAACCCTTGGGTCCTCTCCAGCACTGGAGTAGTCTGAAATGACTCTGAAGTGGTGCGGTTTGGTGCATTTCTATAGTCATACTGCGTCCGAAAGCACATTGACAAGTTTGGGCCACCTTAATGAAGAGCTGAATGTGGTTTGATTGGGTTAAGAGAAGGTTTGGGGGTGTGTTTCTGTGACTACTGGCTTAAAATGCACTCATATTCTGCCTCATTGCTCTAGAGCAAAAAATAAAGAAGCAAAATTGCCTTGGCTGATAGACTACAATTTGGGTCAGTGCAAAATTATTTAAATGATGTTTTCTTTCCCAACTATTGCTTCAGCCCTGGTTTATTCTGTATGAACGGTAAATGAATTCACACCTGATGCACAAATTATCTGACACAGGAGCGGCTCTTGCTCTTTTGCGCTCCTCTACACTTAAACAAGCTTGTTATTTGGTCCTTTAAATGCGTCTGAGCCCTGCGATTGCGAGGTTTGTGAAATGCGTGGCGTATAGATTTGTAAATGGTGACACATTTAGCAGCATTTGAATGAAAGTACACTAATAGATTCAACGAGTGAGAAGATGAAAGACTCGTTTTTGACTAGAGATGTTGTTCAGTGTCGAGTCGAGGGGTGTATTTTTGTTTCATTTTTTTGTTATTTTGCAGGAATGTAAGATCAGATCAGAAGCGTTACAGACTGGGAGGAGATTTGAAAAAGTGCGCTCATCATCCGTTTTCCTTGGCTTGTTTGCCAGACCTTCTCCGTGTGTGTGTGTGTGTGTGAGAGAGTGTGTGCTCTTTGTCGACGTGTGTTACAGCAAGTGTGTGCGAGAGCGTGTGCATGGGCACAGTCGGCAGAGGCATGAAAAACAGCACCGTGTGATTGAACGACTCCATTGAAATGTCAAGAGTCATCAAGCACCATTCAATCACAATCAGGCCTAACTTCCCTTGTAGTGTATTCTCCAAAGCCGTGTGACGCGCTGTGGATGCTTTTTCAGATTTAGCCCTACTTGACTTTGCCACAAGGTTTCTGCGGCGGGGCCCCGGAGCCAGGAGCTTTGGCGGTTCGTCCCGGAGGTCAAGGGTCAATTAAAGCTTATTGAATAATGGATGGAATGAAATAACAAGCAACTAGGTGGGAGCTGCTGCCTGTCTGTTTCCCTTTTTGTCTCTCTGATTGGTGGGCGAGCCCCTGCATGAGCCTGTAATGTCCTGTATATATGCAGGGATTCATATTGCAGTCACAGCCATGCGGCCTGAAATTGGTGGTTGAAGATGAAGTTGAAATTGGAAAATGGTTATCATGTGTGCATGAGGAAACCCATTTGAATTTGTGGGGGAAAAGTGAGCCCCAGCTGCGTGCTGGGAAGAGGGATTTGTGAGAGCTGTTTTCTCCAGACTTCAGTCCAAGGTGGGTCCAGTCTCAGGACAGATATCATATCATATATATTTTTCCACTTTCAGTGCACCGTTTTTGTCCGTGTTCTCAGTCGGTAGGTTCCTTTTTTCATGCCCTGTGGAAAAAAAAACTGCCATTTCCACATACTTATTTACTTGTTTGTATATTTCAAGCGCAGTGAAAGAGTCAGCCCCAAGCCCATAAATTATTACAATTTAGGCTAAAATGAATGTAAATAGAGGCTATTAGTCTGTACTTCATCCCAGGCCTAACAGAGCATGCATAATAATTTAGCATTCCATGTTTTAAAAAATGTGCACTTTAAGATTCGCAGGTGTTACTAGAAAGAATGGGAAACAACACATTAGGACGAAGAATAAAAACTCAGAGACATTTAGAGATCTTCTAAATGTCTCTGTAGTTTTTCAACAATGGGGTTAGATGTAAAGACAACGCAGGTGTTTGATGGAAATATTTCTCCAGAGCAAAAGACCCCAGTAACCCCATGCGCCTCCTTTTGACTTTAAGTAGAGATTTGCTTGGATATTAATGCTCATGTTTATCTACATCTAAACTCTCATCTCTCCTCTTATCTCTTCTGTATTCCATGTTTGTCTCATGTAAGTCCTGAGCCATCAAAGAGCAACATTTAAGCCATCAGATTTTCCCCTGGGAGGAACCCACTGACTTTTGACATGAAAATGCTCTCAGCAGACAGTGATACCCTGATGATAGTAAGATGTTTTCTGTAGGAAGCAAAACAAAAAGCAAACTGTGAGCATCAAAGTGCACAACATTTTTGACAGACTGTGATATGAGTATCGATTGTGAATTAAAACATCATGTACTGCCAGCAAAATCACTGAACCCTACCTATACCTACCCTTCATCCTATAAATAGATACTAGAAGGGGTTTTGAATGAATGCCATCTAAGAACCACTTTTGGATGGATGGTTCTTCCAAGAAAATTGCTAAAGGGGTTGTGGAAAGATCTTTTTTGGCCATGAAACCAGTGTTTGGGTGACTTTTCATTTTCTCATGCAATTTTGATGTCTAAAAGTTTCAGGAACTTGCATGTTAGATGATAGTACCAGTCAGGTTTCTCTTAGAAATGTCTTTCTAAAAAGAAATCCGATTAATGCTCATAACCTACGCAGCCATAACAGGTGAGGAATAGGTTGATGAAAATGGAAGTGACAGGCATGTGACAAGCCTACCACAGAGCCATTGTTGTGCCACTGATGTGTCTATTCAAGACCAGATATTGTGATAAACGTCCGAAAACAAATAAACACAAGAATGGGAGCCAAACATGGGCGTCACCGCCATTCAGTCTTAGGGGGATGTGTCCCCCTCACATTTCATAATTATTTGTTTGCACCCCCACATTTAACATAAAATATTAGTTCACACAGCGCTGTTGAACCTTGAATCTTTTAGGAAAGAATCCATTCCACGTAATCGAAAGCGGAATAGACATACCACTGAAAATCCACTTTGGGTTTGCCCCCACCCCCTAAAAAAAGGCAGAAACTTTGCACACACAGCAACCCATCCACCCACGTACCCAAACCCCGCCCCATGCCCAAACCCCGCCCCTACCTCCAAACCCCACCCCCACCGATGTGTTCCCCTCACATTATAAATGCTTCTGACACCTCTGGAACCAAAAGTCCTGGGTCAAAACTGCTTGAAGTAGTAATTTGACGTGAAAACAAATTTCCACTTACTCAGATTACCCGAGACATGTTTGATGTCCAAATTTTGCTTCTTCAAATTAGAACTGTATCTGTGAGGCCTGAACTAAGCATTCACCCAAATAGTCCAAATTGGTTTCATAAAACACTTTACTAAGCTTGCTCAGACTGCATTGAGATATACATTAAGGGCAGTCATTCTTGTTTAAGATGTGGTAAAGAACACGGATCTCGAATTTATGGCTGTTTTGCTGGAAGCAGCCCTGCTGAAGTCTGAAACGATCGTGTGCAGCAGTAAAGATTTGTTTGTATTTATGGCTCACAGCACATGATCTTAAACCATATCTATGAGTCTGCGCTCCCTTAATGAAGGTCTGCATGCAATTTGAGTAAAGTTTTGGTGATGCATTTTTTACAGAAACAGTTTGGGCTGTTTAGCTGACTATTGAGCCTTGCAGATGCAGTTCTAGAATACAGAGGCAACATTTGGATGCCAAATGTGCTCTGGCTGATCGGCCATGTAAGTGGAAAACTGTGTTCATTAGAAAATTCACTGGCCTATTCCTAATTTATAGAAATGCAATGGAACCTTTTAGTACATGCTGCATCTTTTAGTGCAGTAAGTGCGGTTTTAATGTAAAAGTCTCCCTTTAGATCAATTCTTAAATGTATGTGAATGTATGTGAGTAAGGTCTTAACCGTTGTACATTCACCAACGGAGCAGACTTAAATGGAACTTTTTTCTAAAAATTAGAAACTAGATGTGAATACCATGGACAGTAACAATATGTGATTAATACATTTTACACATTTTAAATTATTTCAAAATATCATGACGAGTAGACCAAGATAATTGGTCCAAAGTGACTAGGAAGGAAGTGTCTTCAAATCAGCATGCATTCAAGTTAAGAAAGTTTTTGCCACTCTTATTATTCCCAATAATGTTCTACCAAAAAAGGTTCTGGTAACAACAGTGAATGATATGGTGCTATAGAGAACCATGTTAAAAGCTTCCCTTAAGAACCATATAGAACTGGTTTTGCATTGTGTAAAAACAACAAAACATTTAAAATATTTATTCATGCATATGGATTTTTAATGTTCACAGTTCAATATACAACAGTTGCATTTACCGAAGTACCCTTGAATAAGCATGTGCTTTTAAAAAATGTAACATTGAGACAGTGGCTTTTAAAAGACTATTATCATTTAAACTATACTTCAGTACATAGTGCTTACCAAGTATAGTAGATACGAATCCGCATAGCCAGTTGACATCTCTGTAAGTACTGAGATATAGGCCAGATACAGTGGTGTTCTTGTATATTCTCTTACATTTCTGTACATTGGCAGCAGGTGATTGCCATGATTTATTTGGTGAAATTCAGCAGTCATTCCAGGCCCAGATTGCTTGGTGGTTCAGAGGTGCAGAGCCAGGCTAATAATGCATAATGCACTGCCACATGATAAAGCAGTAACAATGACCGGCAGCTTGTTCTATGAAATGTCTCCACTCTAGGCTATGGTGGATTATTTATGACCCAGCCGTCCAGAGTCTCATCAGGAAGCCCATTGATAGTCGGAAAATTACTACTTATTGGAAATCAATAAATTTCTTAATAATGTGCGGCTAATGAAGCCCCTTCATATTCCTCATCACTCTCCACAAGCTCCTTTATTGCCCCTTGGGGTGAATGTTTTTTTGCGGTTTTGAGGGTCCTACTGTATTTCAAGGATATTGCTAGGGCGAACGCTGTAGCAGGTGGCTCCGGCCTTTCCATTTAACTCCCACTGTGTGTGAAATGCAACGCGCTGCTGCAGCTATCGGCTTATTGATTGTGATCACAAGGCAGTAATTTGCCTGGACTTGGACATGATTAAAGATCCTCCACCCAGCAGAGGTGGCTTGAGTTGATGCTGAGTGTGACATTAAGGTACACAATTTAGCAGAGAGGCAAAAATGTCTGCGATTGTGTGTATTGTTGTGTGTGTGTGTGTGTGTGTGTGTGTGCGCGCGCGTATGTGTGTGTCTGGATGTATGGAGAAAAACAGTAGAGGTGTCTACAAGCTACAATCTAAAGTCAGTCAATATTATTTAGAAAAGTACTGAGGTTAAGGTATGGATAAGGTTCAGCCACCTAAATGCTATATAAATATGGGCCCAAATCTTAGACCATATATAAAGCCGGCGTTTAAGCTGATTTTTTGATATGTATATTTAAAAATTATTT
>JBBMFX010000026.1:8837432-8860988 GCA_037832545.1 Rhabdalestes septentrionalis
TGTGTGTGTGTGTGTGTGTGTGTGTGTGTGTGTGTGTGTGTGTGTGTGTGTGTGTGTGCGTGTGTGTGTTTGTGTTGCACAGAGTGGATTACACACAGTAGTGCTAACCTGTATACTACAAACTGCACCTGTGTGGTAAGTAGGGCTGACAGAATGGACAGTGAGTGTAAATACAAGGTAGGAGTCCCCAGTAAACTCTGTTTATTAAGGACCGGCCAGTATGTTTTTTCAGGGCCAATGCATAAATAAAAAAATAAATAAAGCACACAAGCAAACAAAAATAAAATCAACAGATAAACTAAATACCTTCACAAAGGTTTATACTGTCAAAAAATTTAAATACATTTAATTGCGAATAATTACTATAGCTGAATATGTAAAATAGCAATAGGTAACACTTTATTTGAAGGGGTCTACATAAGGGTGACACGTTGTTGTCATAAGAATGACACGACAAATGGCATGTACATTATCGATGTCCATGACTGTTGTCATAATGTGTCATTTTGTTTTTGGAATGTGAAGATGAATCTGTTTGGGTGTCATCATTATGAGAATTTGACGTTAGCCAAGATGACACTGTGTGTAACCCATTTAACATGCCAAATCGTCATGACATCATATCAAACACCTTTCTTGGCCAAGTGGTCATAATGATGACACTAAAATAGTGTCATCTTGACATTCCAAAAAACAGATGACACATTATGACACCAATTATGTCAATCAATAATGTGTCATTAATGTTCATGACATTTGTCATGTCATTTTTATGACAGCTACATGTCACTCTTATGTAGACCCCTTCAAATAAAGTGACTATTCAACTCACTGACTAATGTGACCTCTCAGTACATTCCACAGTTATTGCAGTTCCAATGCAACTAAAATCAGAGTCATGCAACTACAATATCCTGCACCTCTCAGCAAATCAGTCAGAGAAAGATTCAGGACACGTCTCGTATTCAAGTGGCACGTTACATTAATATGACCGTAGTCTACCTAGAACATGCAACATCAACTCATGCGGGAGAAATCAAGTTCTGATTGCACCAGCGTTATTCAAAGCTATATCTATCGCTACATAAATAAACTTTACCATCTCTTTATAGGCAACTGTATTTCACTGCAAAAAAATGCATTATTCAGCCATTTTCAGTGTAACTGAGAAACTGGCGTTTTTGCTACTTCAGCAGAGAGGACTGTGATGTTTATTGCAACTTCGGCAATATCTGCTGTACCTTTGAAACATGGCTCCCATGAGCTCTTGTCCACAAATACGTTCCTTTGTGCCTGTCCGGGGCGGAGTAGCCTCAGGTTTGGATAGGCTCTTACTTGTGGTGTGTATCACGTAGTGCTGGGGTGGAACATTGCTCTAGGCTAGTGACTAGAGGCTGAAAAGTGAGCCAAAGTACTGCATTTTTAGATCCTTTTTAAAATTTGCAACATATTGTAAAGCAGATACCTATAATCGTAAAAATATTGAATGCAGTTAACAGCCAGGACGATAATCGTTTGACCCTTAGCATGTATTTCTAGCACAGGCATTGTCCCAAAGCAGCTTTACAGAGATCTAGGTCACGACCCTTGGAGTGCTACAGTCTAGGGCACCGGTGACAAGGATAAACTCCCTAAGAGCATACAGAGGAAACACGGAGCGAAAGTAAGACTCAGAAGGGGAGCCAGTTCTCCTCTGGTCGACACCAGAGCATAATTATGATGAATGTAGTACAAGTGGACGAGTGAAAATGAACACTTGTAGGGCACTTGGATCAGGCAGAGGAGTGCTCATTGAGATGAGTGACTAAAGTTAAAAGTCTATCAAATATGATCAGAAATAGACCAAGTTAGCAGTTATGCTGAATGCACAAAATGGGCTTATTCTGAGTGTACTTGATGCTTCTAGCTGAATTGTTTTTTTTTATCTGATTAACATATGGATATAAACATCTGATTATGCAAAGATACCCATAGGGATATATATTCACAAATACATATGCATGTATTGGTATATATGGTGTTATATTAAAAAAAACATTTTTTTTTTATTTTGTCATTTTATTTCTCATATTTTATTGAAAAAGCCTAATTAGGGATTACACACACAACCTGTGAGTATGAATATTTTTATCAATAGTATGCAAATAAACACATTCATCTCAATGGCCATTTTATTAGAAACAACAACCATACAGTTGCATCATGTAGGTCACCCATTGTGTTGTGTTGTGTTGTGTTATCAGAATCCCTGTACCTGTTAGTCAATTTAAAATGACCATATATTACCTAAGAGGTGGATTATTCTCAGCACAACAGTTACTGGCAGAGTAGTGATGTATTAGTGTGTGTTGTGTTGATATGATTATATCTGGCACAGCAGTGTTGTTGGGCTTTTAAGCCCTGTGGATACGTACAGGTCATTTTATCACACACCTTTTCTCTTGTGACTTTCGAAGTGTGCAGTTAGACTATATCTCATGTGTCAGTCATCCTGTAGCACAGGACAGCCAAGTCTTATCCACGAAGTGCCAATGTTGCTGTGCGTTTTCCATTACGAATGCACTTGATCAACTGTTTGGAGGCTGAGACCAAGTGGAATCAGGTGTACTCCTGATTGTTTGGCTGGGAAACCTGCAGGCACAGTGGTCCATTGTGGATGAGATTCGACACTCTGGTCATTTATCAGTGGTCAGTTTCTTAGCACAAGACAGTTATTGACTCTTTTTTTTGGTTGGCCAACAATGACCTCCCCAGCAGAAACACTGAGGTGTCTAAAAACCCAAGCAGTGCTGCTGCACACTCTTACCAGTGCAACACACTAGCATGCCAGTACCATGCTGATATCTTCCCCAAAATCTCATCTCGGGTGTGTGTGATTCACAAACGTGTGGATTATTGTCCTACAAAGAGCATCTGTTTGGTATGTGTACTAGATCAAACCATATTTTTGCCTTCCCCTGGTCCATTCAGCAAACAAACACAAACTGTGCAGAAATATTTGAGGAAATCCATATTTCATGTTGACAGTGCCTTTATTTTCACATCTTCAGGTGCATGCACTCGACTGAAAGTAATAAACTGGTAACTCAATATGCTTCATTTCCGTTCCAGCATGGGTGGCGGTGAACAAGCTTTCAGGTATCATATGATACCTGTTGAAAGTGCTTATGAAGTGGAAATGTAAGGTATGCCAATGTGGGTAAGGTTCACTATGCTGATTTTACACCCCCCCACACTAACCCTCCTACACTGGCTGCAGAGGGAGGGCAGCCCCTGTCAATGCCGGTTCACTGAACCCATTCAGAGCACATGGGCAAGGGGAGCGGTCCGCAGATCCTCGTTTTGTGTGGCCTGAATGGGAAACGGCTGCAGACCACCAGCGCTCAGCCAGGGCGTATTTGACTGGGGGTTTTGGAATATGCCAGGTCAGGACAAACACAGCTATTTTGGTTTGTGGAAGGTGGCATCTTGCCAGCCACCTCGCAGCAGATGTATTGAGTGAGCCTTTGTTACTTACTATGTCTGCACATTGTTCACATGCATTCCGTGCATGTAGGACAGGGACTGGATGCATAAACTATTGATCAAAAGTGCAGTGGTGCTGTTTTTTTTAAAGTGGACTCTGATTACGTCCACGCCGTTAACAACATTGCCTGATCATTTTTTTTGCTGCTTACACATCACAATCTTGTACTTCTGCAATGTAAAGCAAACGTTCTTCGTTGGATTCATGTTATACAACAGTAAGTTGGCTGGGAGGCATCCTGGGAGTACCAGTATGTAAGAGATACCATGTAGTCTGACTTGACGTGCACAAACCAGGACAGAAGTAAGAAATGTTCAGCCTTAAGGCCTACAGCGATGGGCTGCAATGAGATTTTATTCCAAGCCATCTATTCCTATTGGTCCATTGCTCATGACAAGTTCACGCTGGGCAGCTGTTGTTTTCAAATGGTACAAACTCAATCTCCACAAAGTTGGACCGACGAGGTTTTAATATGACAGCGGCTATATGCATGATAGCAAACTGCTGATAGCACAGTTTTGGAAGGGACCAGACTTTAGTGTCTGTTGTCTGCAAATGTGCTGAGTCGTATTGTCTGCTTTATTTATTCCTGTATGTATTATGTATAAAAAAGAAGCTTAGCATAATATGGATGTGCTATGAATAGCGCTAAGTGGTCTTGGTGCACTCTGCAGGCCTATTGATAAAGGCAGCCTGTCTTTTTTATGTGAACAATGGGGTAAATCTGCTGTTTTTTCCCTGACCCAACATAACCAAATACGGAGAAGTATTCAGATGAGTGGGTTGCCATGGTTTCCAGAGGGACATTCTGAGCCTCCATCTTCTGTCCTGTTGCCTTACTGTGATAATAACAAGGCTTTTGACATTTCTGATTTTGATTTGGTCAATTTTCAGGTTGGCTGGTCCCACCAGGAGACTCCTATGGCCCTTTTAAGTGTGTCCTCACTCATTGTGACTCATAGCCCTAGCTTTTTCCCAGGCAGCCGGACTGAAGGAAAGGAGAGGAGAGGAGAGGAGAGCAGAGTGGGCCAGATGCCACCGCCACTCTTGACCACATGAAAGAGAAGTGGGCTCTTTCTGCCTCTGTTGTAAATCTTTGCCATTTCGTCATCTGGCACCCATTTAAGGCACCAATTTTCTCTGCGTGCTGTAGTTTTAGTGCGTCATTAACAGCTCGGGCCAGCTAAAGCATAGAGTGTGTGTGTGTGTGTGTGTGTGTGTGTGTGTGAGTGAGTGAATGACTCTTGTTGTGGTCAGTGGAACAGGTTAGAAAGAGGAGAATTTGATGGAGACTCTTCTCCTTCTCAGACCAAGGCCATCAGGGCAACTGGTGGGAACAGGCTAATTTAAGAGTGCTTGACATTGGTGGAGTATTTTAATAAGCACCTTCTTTAATGACAGGACACGGGCTAGATAGGGTGGCACAGTTCCAATGAGTGGCTTGGAGTCATTTCCTTGTGCTTTGCAGCCAGATCGGTTTATGGGGTGCCTTCATTAAAGCTGGCTGCACATCTTGAAGCAATGTTGGTGTTTGACTTCATTTGGGTTATCATTTCCTGTAATTCTCTAATTAGAGTTCGATGGCGATGTTAACCCTCGCAACAAATGCCCTCATTACCCTCCGAATGTAATTACTCACACGTTTACATAAGCTCGCCCATATCCTCGTTCTCTCTCTCTCTCTTCCTTTTTCACACACACCATACCACACGCACACACACACACACACTCACACACACACACTCACACATTCCTAACTTCCTTTCATGAGTGGCAAAATGCAAGCAGGGCTTAGAAGTATGCATACTGAATATTGTAAGTGATAGGAAAGGGACACCATTGTGAAAACATACAAACAGTAAAAGAAGAACTGAAAGGTGGAGAGAATAGCATTGATTATATTGTTACACTGGCACCTGTCAAGGGGTGAGATAAATGGAGCAGCAAGTGAACAGTGTGTTCTTGAAGTTTGTGTGTTGGAAGAAGGAAGAATGGGTGAGTGTAATGACCTGAGTTACTTTGACGAGAGCCACATTGTGATGGGTAGATGAATGGGTCAGAGTCTCTGAAACAGCAGGTCTTATGGGGTGTTCCTGATATTCACTGGTTATTACCTTCCAAAAGTGTTTTGAAGACAGGGTCATGAGTGGCCAGGGCTCATTGATGCATGTGGGGAGCGAAGGCTAGCCCATCAGGTTCCATTCCACAGAAGAGCTACTGCGGCACAAATTGCTGGAAAAGTTCATGCTGACTACGAGAGACAGGTGTCAGCACACACAGAGCTCAGGTGCACGTAAGGACTAAAGGCAGGTTTGTCTGATCCGATTCTACAGAAGAGCTACTTCAGCACAAAATGCAAAAAGAAAAGATTCATTATGGCTAGAATTACCATTGTTTTGCATTACAAGTGTGAAAATAATAATGAAAATGAGCCATTTGTCCATCTGAGCCAGGGTCACAGGGACAATATAGAACCTTTCCCAGAGGTCATAAATGCAGGGAAACACTCATGAAAAGTCACAATTCCAATGCAGGGCACACACACAGACAAACACACTGATGCCTAGGGACAATTTAGCATCTCCGTTTCAACTGACAAGCATGTCTTCGGACTCTGGGGGAAACTGCAGCAAAGGGAAAATATGCAAATTCCAAATATAAAGGACCCAGAGCCGCCCCAGCCGGGAATCAAGCACAGGACCTTTTTACCGTGAAGCAAGATTGTTGCCCACTGCAGTACTGTGGCACCCATAGAAAATTAATAATAAAAAACTAAACTTCCGTTTTTTGCAAAAACTTTAGTCTAATTTACTTTATTTACTATTGTAAATAAAGTTCTATTAAATGGAAGTTTATTTTTTCACAGACTCTTGGTCGATATCATATTCCTAGGGGAATGTAATGTTGCCTTCTGAGATCATTACGTCTTTCAGTCCTCATGTAACATTTACAAAATTCAAACGTCCACTAAGAACAGAAAACACAACAAATTTCTCAGCCTATTATTAGCACAACCATCAATGCTCACAATAGCACACATTAACTAAGGCACAAAAGACCACATTACATCATTAAAAATGTATTCATTCTCTCAACTTCTCCAGCGGTCACATTAGAAAATCAACAAACTGTAATTTAAACATTGAGTGCCCAAGCTTTGGCGCACACAACTGTGTTATTAGCTCAATACGCACACCGGAATACAAATGACTGGACAAATTGGTGCATTTTTAAGACTTGCTGGGAAATCAATGACTGCACGAAGCCTGCAACTCTTAGACATCACTGCTATGGATCTTCTCTAGTGTAGCTCTACCAGGCCTGGAGTGTGCTTTTAAAATTTCTGCTTGTACCATGACCTAGAACCCTTCATCGCCACACAGAAAAAAACAAAAGTAGTTCTTCTATGGCATCTCTCCAAAGAGCCTATTAAAATAAAATGACATAATAGACACAACAGTTCAAGTGTCACATTATAATTACAGTTGAAAAGTGTAAATAGAGTGATGTAGCATAGAATGTGCAAATTGAAAGAACCAGTGTCATGCACTGAAGTGCAGATTGGCGTGGAGTTCTCTGCAGGCTGGAGGGAAGAACACATTCTGCAAGTGGCTTGTTTTTATGATCAAGAGTCTGTATTGTCTGCTAGTAGGGGGAAAAAATGAGGTGAGAACAGGGTGAGAACAGTCAGAGGGGGGTTTTGTACAGCTTTTTTCTTGGTGAACTTGATGCAGAAGATTGTACTGATAGTAAGAGGAGGCTGCCTTCAGTCTTATTTACAGCTAGATAAATATTTGGAGTCGGGACAGGTGGTTAACTTGGCCTTTCTACATTTTTGGTCCTAAAACTCCCATACGCTCAACAAATGGAATTGTTGTCTGCACTAAAATGAATGATCCTGCTCAGTTCCATTCAGTCAAATGGTGCAGTCAGTATATAAGGGCTTTATTTCGTTCATAAAATATAAACAACTCCACTGGGGGTTCTGAGTGTAATGTCTGCAGGGATGTGTGCCATCCACTAATATTTTGAGGTCTTTTGTCAGATCTGAGCAGTTAAGAGACTTCTGCATGCTTCAGAATTCATCATGCAGCGGCAACCAACAGTTACTCCGTTAATTAAGGAAAGGAAAGCTGTTCCTCTGTAGCCATATTCCTCTGTGTACTGGGAGAAGGTGGTATGAGGTTTTGGATCATGAGCAGTTTGCTTTTGGCCACCCTAGCTTTTAGCAAACTGTATCTTAGCCCATTGGCGGTAAACCATCGGAAGTCATACTAAAATCTTTGCCAACTTCCTGGACCAACTCTTGATCTGCTGAACTATTTTCTTCAGGTTTGAAAGCATTTTGTGGCCATCCACGTATTGTGATGTGTCAGGGAATTTGCTATCACTAAAGCTATCTAGCGTTTTCTTGTTATTATAACAAATACTTGAGTCTGATGTACTCAGAGTTGATTAACCAAGTTCCTAATTCATTTATTCTAATTGTCAAACTAATGGCTAACTGATTTTCAGGTATAGACCCACCATTAAATCAAGAATGAACTTTAGGTAACACTTAGCTCCAACAGCACATCTATCCAAGAAGCATCTACAGAGTAGTACTGAGTGGTCCTGGTAAAATTAAATAGTGTTCGAAGATATAACTCAACGTTGGAAGATATTTATGTTGGTATTGATAAACAGGAATGGATGCGGAGAAATAAAGAGAGAGCGTTTCCGAGAAGCTCCTGGACAAATGTTGCTGCTATCAGTATTTATGCAATGGTATTGCATTCTGATGTGGCTAGCATTTTCAAATGGTTGATGCAAGATTGGATCAGGGGAAAGGGAGGAAAGGATGCTACAAACATGTGTTTACCAATTTATTTATACACAGGAAAGTCAAGACACAGTTTAGCTAATTATTTCTCCAAGAAATGTATCATTAAAAAACAGTGGAAGCTTTTCTTGCCTTTTCATATGATGTATTCATTTTCATTTTTTTCATCAAATTATGGCGAGCAGCATCAATAAGAGTATCATTCGGTATCTTTCATGAACAGACCAGAAAAGAAGAGAATGCGGAGCATAATACGCAAACACTTTTATTCCGAAAGGGAAACAAGTGGCAAAAAAAGCAGAAAGCAGAAGGCAAACAAATCTGAATTGTCACACGAGCAAACCAAGTCCACAAGACGTAGGAAAGTCCAATATAGCAATTCAATAAGCAGAGCAGAAAGGCCAGACAAGAATCAGGATCAAGGATATCAAACAAGAAATAACAAGGTACACACATACACATTATACATATACAGGATTTTAGGACTGGGCAAGTTAACATGTTATCGCATTAATACATTATTTGCTTAATGCGTTAATGCAGGCTTTTAAAAAATCTTTTATTTTGATTAATCAAAACATTTAATGTTGCCCAGCATTATGTAACTGATTGTCAGTGTTCAGATTTTCGCTGTATGTGTAACTAGTATGTCACTGTATGTCACTGTATATCAATGTATGTGTAACTAGTTCAGAATCCGTCTGTTTGAACACCTGCCCAGGGAATGGCAGACACTCACTGACTGGGAGACTCAAGCATGCACCCAGAAATGCACACACAGACATCAGTTCATGTGGACAATTGAACTTTATTCAAAATAGAGGTTCAAAAACAAAACAAAGTCAGTCTAGCTGACCTTAACTCAGGCTCTCTCACCAGTCTCTTCTCTAGCTTCTCTCCTTCCTCTCCCTGGCTGACTGAGAAGTCTGGGTTTTTAAAGACTTCTCGCTCCTCCCTTAACAGCGCTCACCTGTCCTTCATCAGGGGAAGAGCCATGAACTCAGTTTGTGATGAATAATTCACCTCTTCAAGTGTTCAAGTATATTTTGCCATATTGAACAAAAACTTGATATAAACAGCAAGTAACTAAAAATATCACCAAAATTTGTACATTTATAATTGTATGTTCACTTGAGGTGGATACATTTTTGTGGATTAAAAGGAATACAGTAAATGACAAGGAATTCATTTACAAAAAATAATAAACGTGACTGCTCAGGTGTCTGTGTTATAAGTGAGCATGCACATATAATGTTCCTGTCAGTGATTAGTGGACATTTTCCAAGCCATTACGCTTTTCCCAAGCAATCATAAGCATTTTGTCTCTGTGCTCATATGACAGTTAAAATATAGTCGTAATATTAAAGGAAATCAACAATGTGGAGTCAGTTAACAGGCAAGATTTGTTTGTAAAATTGGTGCATTTTTTTCAGAGGTGACACATTGAGTGTTTTCTCTCGTACAGAGTTGATTGAAACGCAGCCCTGCTTGCATTTTTGCAGCATTTCATTTGAATTTAATACGACAGCTGGGTGGAAACTTGGCAATAAATGCATAATATCAGTTAAAGCTGATATTTTGCACTGTGACCTCCTGCAGTGCGCTATCCCAATGCCATTTGGGCCTGGCCAGCACAATTTGCATATTGGCCAATTTTACTGGCCAATTATTTACAGACTGGACTGTATGTGTTTGTGTTTGTGTGTGTGTGTGTGTGTGCTGGCAAGGGCCCAGTTCTAGCCTGTGACCTGTCACTGCAAGATGGGATTGAACTCAAGGGAAGTGACACTAAGAGCGATTGCCGTGTTTTAATCAGGTGAATGACACTGAGAGCAGCAGGGAGTCTCCTGCTGTCCTGTAGCCTCCTTTCAGCCTTACATGATGCCAGAAGTCCGTCATTTACTCTCCTTCTATTAGTATTACACACAAGGGCCAACACAGGCATGTCCCCTCTTCCCCTGCTGCTGATAGGGCACAATACAACAGTGGGCGCACGTGAAATTCATCTACAAGCTCTTCTAGTGTGCTGCGGTGAAAACACAATGAGTTTACTGGGGCTTAGCAGATGCGACCACTTCCAATTCAGTCGATTCATTCAGCCACATGTAGAACATGGACACAGTGTATTGACCATCAATACAATACTCCAGTCCCAATCTAATCTCAGGAGCTGCTTCTTTGAAGCTATTTAGGTTAAGTGACTCTCTTCAAGCAACATATGGGGCATGAAAAAATGCTTTTGTATGTTTTCCTGAGGCAGAAGAAAAACATACACAGACCATTTTTGCCCTCTGCATAGAGCTAAGCCAGCTGGGACCGCCTGTTTGTGTGTTTGCTTGTTCAATTCAAAATCCAAACAATGGTATTACAGTAATGATGCGACAAGATGACAACGCCATGATGTCATTGACACCCACCACAAAACACAGAAGATGGAAACAATGATATGGGGATTAGCGTGCTTTCAGGGACGGGCTGTTGTTCAGATTTAGCCACAAGATTCCGCTCTGCCCGCCCCGTGATGGTGGCCGCCCACATCATTGTTATCCGCTGAGATAATCCTAATCCTTGGTTTTGGGCACCTCACACATATGACAACAACAGTCAGAGGGACATCATCCAACAGCCCGTTGGCCTTTTTAACGGCAGTCCCGGGACAAGGGACTCTGCTAGGATTATGCCTCCCTCAGCCGGAGACAAATCAGTTGATCCGCAGCTTTCCCGTTGCCACCTCGGACCCCGTAGCTCCAGATTACGAGCGGTAATCTGCCTGGGATTGGTGACAAACATGTTCAGGGGTACTTCTACCATTTTAAAACCTCTAGCAATACGCCCCCACTGTTCGTCTGTAATCTAAGCTTCTGTCTGGTCCCCACACTGCCCCCTGGGCCCGTGTGACGTCACTGCAGGCCCCTGCCTCTGCTCTTCAAAGTTGCTATAATGGCACTTGTCAGTTCTCCCTCCTGTCTTCTTTTCCCCGTCCTGTCAGTATGACTCTTGAGAGAAGTGATATGATCTAGTCCAACCACAAATTGTTCACTGAATAATACATTCAGCCCTCTGAGTGGCTCCACTCACAGCTGCTTAGAAAGAAGACCACCTTCACCACCTTCCAAACGTGCTTTTTAAGAAGCGAGTAATTTGTGATATTTTTTCAAATATGAGATGGGCCGCTCTGCATGCGGAACCCCGTACACATGGGCAGGGAATTGAGAAGTGCAAATAATTCCCTCATGTGGAAAGCTGGCAATTAACTGGGGATGTCAGCCTTTGTAAAATATAATTGAGTTCAGGACGAAATGAATGTCTCTAATCCAAGCGACAGTGCACTGTCAGTCAGAGTTCCAGATTCCAAACCAAACTGTCATGCTTGTTTGTGCATTTCCGTCTGATTTCCAGACCATATTTCACTCATGACAGGCTCATTCTACCACATGGATGCAATCTTGCGTATTGGCGTAAGCTTTATGGAAATGTAGTTTGATGGAAAAAGTCAATCTCCGCCTTTTGAGCTAATAACAGGCGTAATAGATTTTCAGACTGTAATTTATTCTCACTTTCCAAATCATTACGAGCATGTGTCAGTTGAATTGCCTCGTATTTACACGAGCTGCATCGGAAAGCACCTTATTGTTCTTCGGAATCGTTGTTAACAAGGTGGACCAGAATTTTGTGTCAACCGCGCGTCATTCCCGTGCTGGTACAAATGCTCCATTAGCATTGTGAGAGACCCCAATTCCAAAGGCCAGTGGCAATCACAATTTTACCTGGCTGCCCAATCGATAGACTGCTTCTTCTATGTAAGGGGTGAGAATTACCCTTTTAACATCAGGCACCTTCACTGTAGCATCTTAAAAGAGTCGCCACGCAAAATGTCAGCATTTAAAGCCACTCAAATATCAGCTGTCAGATGAATGAAGAAGGGTGGCAACCTCAAAGCACTTCCTCCAGTGACTCCACTTAGTGCACAATTGTTTTTGTCCCCTCTAATTTCATCCCACCTGAGTCCTCTCCTCCTTGCTTTTAATCTCTGTCCTCTTTGTTTTAACCCTCTTAAGGAGAAGGTGCAGGGCCTGTGCTGGCTCCAGGCTCCTTAAAGAGCATTCAGACAGCCTGTGTGTAAGGATGAATGTCCAAAGCTCCCGCCGGGGGTCTTAACTGACCTTAAAACACCACGTCGACTTTGTCCGATACACAGAGGGTCCACGTCACGGTAGATTAAAGTCTGCCTGTCCAATGGCCTTTTGTTGCCACATTCTCCATTCGCAGTGTTAATCAGGCAATGGGATCACGGTGTTGACAGTATGGTGGAGCAGACTGGTCCATTAGCCGCAGATTAATTGCACTGTTAGACCCTGGAGTGAGTCCCCGATTGACTCCTAAGACACATCGTCATTGCCACAGCAACGTATGCGGGCATGTTTGGCAGCAAGGCCCTTGGCCAAAGAATGAAATGTGGGGGTAGGACAGTTGGACAGCTTGTGTTAATGATGTTTATTTGCACAATGGTCAGCATGTCATGCTGCTTTTATCGGTGCAATTCAGCGTTGCCAGGCAGCCTCACGGTGGCCTTGCATGCACGGATGAGACGATAACCTTCAGTGCAGAGATTGGGAACTAACTTTCAAAATGTTTTTCTGCATGGAGGACTGATTGCAATTATATATTCTGGCTCTGTTTCCATCTGGTCACCTCATGTGTCTCAAGTATCTGGATTATATCTAGATGGGGCTGAACCACATAACAATGTAGGTGTAAATGCACACAAGCCACATTTAAAATCTGATTCCCTGAACCACCTTAGGAGGTTTGAAGATCAATCCCTCCCCCCACTACTGTCACAGCACCCTGTGGGGTTCTGCTCATGGAAGAGACCCCCCTTTTTGCACTCAGTGCAGGATCGCTGCTCTTTCAGTTTATCTCCTGACACAAGTATATCATATTTTAGCCTGGCTGACATGGGATGCTAAAATCTGATCTGAATACAGTCCAGTCCCATGAAGTGAGCAGTTGCAAACGTGGTCTTGGAATTACATTCCTTTCAGGTTATACTGAAGTTCACCGTGGAATGTTGGGTATTCTTCCATCTTCTGCTTTGTGAGATTTGCCCTAGAGATTCCTTTCTTTTTTTTTTGCATTGAGGCAATGCTTGAAAATGAAATAAACTTTGCACTCTTTCTATTTCAAATGTCTCATTTTCACCATTTTCACCCAAACTCCATCAAGTGAAACACATAATACGAATTCTTGTTTGCATTGAACATATGTAAGCATGTGTTCCGCTAGGCTTCTTTTAGTCTCATCTCTTCAGATTGAAGGTTAAGGTCTTGATCATGCATTATGAAGCTTTCATTTACGTAGCACTTATGGATAGAATATAACCTTGGTTTGCTTATTTTGAAGCCAAAGGCTGCTGAGCTTCTTGTTCTTCCTTCTCTTAACTCTTAATAAATAATAGTGCCAACAAATGGGAGCACTACCACAGAGCAGAGTTTGTTTACCTAAAGAAAATCTTTCGATTCACAATTTTATAGAATCGATTTTGTAAACGAAGTGCCAAAGAAATACTTGTTTTTAATCTGTATATCCAAGCCAAGAGCTATTTAGAAACCTTTGACATCTATCGCCACTAAACTTTATGTGTGGCTACATAATAAATGAATCCTGTTGGTTTGTGCAGGAGTACATTTCAGTGGTGGATGATTTCTCACTGTACAAGAACACTGGCAACAAGTAGGCGTACACAGCAGAGGGAAAATATTGACTCACTTTTGTGAGAATGCCGTCCTGCTGCTCTTCCTTAAGGCAATTTCATCAGTGAGTTCAGTGAATTTCAGCTGACACTGGACATCAACATTCAGTTGACAGTTGAGTCAGTTGACCCGAATCCCTCCTCCTCTATTGAGGTTTATTCTTTATTTTATTAGATGGTCGCTGGAAAACACACCACTAACTTGTGTTGTCACTAGATGTGTTGTCGCTGCCTTAACCAAACCTCAGTTGGAAAAACAGTAAGCGAAGGAGAAAAATGTTCTTAATGTAAAGTTAATGTAATTGTTTTGTTTTTTTTTCAAAACAAGTTTGGATTGTGTCTATTTGTTCCTTTGGAAAGGCTTGTTGTAAGGGCTTTCAAAATTCAATTTAAAAAATGGACAAAACTAGAGATACTAGATAGCAATGATTTACATTTAAACAGAATGTTCCCAGTATAGTTGCTGATTGTATTTTAGCATGGCATGTATTTGTACTACTGATGAACAGAAGAAATATCTGAGAATGACACGGACGCTATTCATATCTGTATTTGTATTTGTTAAAAGGTAAAAAATTATTCGTATTTGTATTTGTATTTGTGTTTATATTTGTATTCGAGTAAAATTTAAATGCAATGCAAACTCCCCCACATGGCTGAAAATAATATCACACAATTATATAATGTGTAAATAATATTGCAAAAATAAAATGCAGCTTAGAAGTTAGAGTCTGATTTTGTGTCTAGTTACCTGCATCCATATGCATAAGCTTCTGTCCACGTTTAAATTGCCCATGAGATTTACCTAGAATCTACACGGCTAGGGAATTCACATCTTTTTGGTCATGCACGCATGCTATCCCTTGTGTGACTTGGCTCCTGCAGTTACTCATATCTGTGTTCATGCTCTGCTGCACCACAGTAACTGACTGGCGAACTCTTGAGTGTGTTTTTTTAATGCTTTTTTTTGTCCTAGCTGGCTTCGACTCGAGGCATTGTTAAGCAATAGATGAAGACATCTGTCATTTGTGAGCAGTTGTTCCTGTGAGTCAGACAGCAGAGACTAAAAAGTTTCACATGAGAGCTGACCAGTTCAGGGGCCAGCTGCACACAGGTCATGCGAGGTACTTTTCATTTTGGTCGAGCAAATACACAACACCAGACTGCAAGCTCAGCACACTGGAAAGAAACCACTGAAAAGTACACCAGAATACTGTGTGGGTTGAGCCCCCTCACCCCCCTTTGCCCGTTCACCACTTGTTTGCTTAGTGTTCTCAAAAATATGTCTTTATGTACTTTTTTCTGTCAGTGCTAAGCTTAATGTCAGGGTTCTATGTTGCTCAAATAAAAGGCCTAGTCAGGCTCAGTTGGCTGCATCTCCAAACCACAGAAATAACTGTGGCAAAAACCATTTTTGTTCAACTTTTGCAATTACAACCGGCATAAAGGCTCTTGTGCTGCTATTATACGCCTCTGTGTCTCTTCCCTCATGTCCCTTCCTTCACTCTTCATGCTGAACCAGAGTGACTCATAGAAGCAAGAGTTCACGTTTTTTTCACGATCTTTGCGCTGTTTTTCTCCTCACGAGCTCAGAACTGCGGCCACATGATTTGCTTAATGCATGACTTGATCCATCAGGGCCTGCCACCGAAGACGTTGATTGCACATGAAAGTGAGCAACGTGTTGTTGCATGTGCCTGTGTGAGTCCGTTCAACCCGGGTGCATCAAGAGCAGTCCAGGCTCTAGGGGAACCAAGGGTAGAGGTTTGTGATCGAAAGTGAAATTATAGGCGACAGCAATCACTTTTCATTGGGCCAGCAGGGCAGCTGGAGCGTGACATGCTCTAACCACACTGTTGATGGAGTACTGTGGAGACCTGCCCGAGTCTGTGGGCCCAGATGTCTCGGTGAACTTTCTTTGAAGTATTTATGTTATGGGGAGGCGTCATGTCAGGCTGGTAAAACTACCAGCCATCCGGCATTTCATTATTTTTACTCAATTTAATCAAATAAGATTATAATAGACAGGATGCATATGGCCCGAGGGGGGCCCATTTGGATGCTAAGCTAAGCAGGGAGGGAGGGTATTACATGTAATCCCACTGATACATTTATTTGTGTTAAATAGATATTGTTCTGGCCTTCCTTGGTGGCAGTGTTACAGACTCATCAGAGAGGAACCATTCACAATCCGTTTCAAATAAAAACGTAATTGACCTCACAAAGATGAATAGAATCAGGGTTTAAGGGTTGAGCGACCATTGTGAAAAGGAGGCTTAAATGAGAAGATGTGGGAGAACAACAATGTGCGGATTATGCTCAGGATTTGTGTGAGGAGCTCATGATCGGCAGCCCCATCGTTTAATCAGATTGAGGGACTGAGATTGAGTGGTACTAGTCGTAACCATGGCAAAAGAACATGGTAACCTGTCTGTTGTAGCAAAAGAAGATATTGTGCCCATGAAACACAGTGAGGAGATGGAAAAGCCCTTCTGCTCGGAGCTAAAATGAGATATTCTTGCATTATCTGTCTGATTTAAGTCTTTACAGCAATATTAGGTGAGATGAAAGCCAAACGCAGAGGGAATGTGAAACAGTGCTACTTAAGTTTTACTGGACTAATAAATCATTCGGCCAGTCCCCTGCAGATGAATCTCCACGTTCAGAGCAGGTGGGGAATGGCGTATTTTGTCCTTGTCAAAGCGGAAAGTCCTCAGGGAAAGATTACTTTAGGAAGATTCCCTTCATTTTCAGAGTAGGACACCCTCCTTGTGGCAAGAAGGTTATGGAGTCCCTGTGCAGTTCTGACCACACAGACAAAGGAGCCGTCTTCAAGAACATCACACTGCGTTTCATTTGGACCAAAATATTTCACTTGGAGTGAAAAGACTGCTGAGACAATGGTGAGGAAACTGTAGTGAACAATAGCGTGAGGAAAGAGAATGAGCCAAAGCGAGGAGCAAAGAGAGAGGGAGAGGTCAGACTATGAAATTAGAAGCACCCGATTCCTCCTTTTCCTGGCTGTCTCTGCTTCTCTAGAAACGGAGACAGTAAATACCCATTCTGTCCTCGGAGACTTCATCCTGACCAGAGATACCACAATGGAGACCCTGATGAGGAGCACATGCAATTACTCTCTCTTAATAAAATCTCACAGTTCCAATTATACCCAGGCACAATAGCCACTACGCTTGGCTGCTGATTGAGTTCATACTCCGTGGGACTTCTAATAGCGCTCTACCCCTCCTGTGCGCAGCAGTGCCTGCGCTTCCATCACCTCACTCTATTCACGCTGTACATTCCTCTCTCTCCAGGCTTCATTAGCTTCTCACAAAGGCCCAAGTCCCATCACCCGCTGTCGATCCAATCGATTGCGGCCATTTTAAGAATGTTACTTTAGCTCATTGATGATGTATACCGCCGGCGCTAAAGGCTGAGAAAAGTGCTACAGTGAAGAAGGTGATCGCAAGAAGTATTGGCAACCCTGGTGTGGAGAAATATGAGAGGGGTAATGAAGCCGCCGCCTCCTGGTGTGTGGTATAGGTCGTCCACAAGTAGAGAGATTGTGATGCTGCCTGGCAACACTCAAGTACTTCCAGTGTTTATGGCGAGGAACATGGATGGACAAGGTCATTCCATTTGTGTATCAAGTGTATCACTCTATGGTTTTCTTATACTTGCTCGCTCTCACCCTCAAACTTGGACATCAATAACTATCTTTCAGCTTTTACCAGTAAACACAGGACGTGATGAATGTAGCATCAGTAACTAGTCTGTGATGCTGGTGCAATACTCTTATAATACATGATGGACCTGCAGCTTCTAAGGGTTAATGTCTTCAACTAAATATCACGCTTGAATATCAACACGCTCCCTGCTGGAATTGCATCTTCCTGCTGTCTCCTGAGATAAAGCTAGAATTGTAAGACTGCAGTGAATTGTGGTTTAGCTGGGCTAGGTGTCTTTACTTGCTCTGATTCTCAGAGGATGGGCACGGCTCTCAGCTGCCTTTCCTCCTGTGTGTGTTGTCCAATTTTGGTGCTTCAATTTCAGCTCCTCTTAGAAGAGCGGAGCTGCCAGGAAGCTGCTCCTCTCCAGTCAGCACTCTGATGTAGGTCAGAGGCACTTCGCTTGAGCTTTCCCTCGCTCCATTCCCTTGCCTGAGCCTGCCGTCTGCTGATTATGTCAGATTAATTTCATGTGGACCTTTGAACGAGACTTCCTTTGATGCGCTTTGATTCATCAAGTTATTTATTTATGTGATGCTACATACTTGTCTTACACTGGGCCACGTGTCCCCTGATACTGGGAAGATAAGCTCTGGGCATTAAATCTATCAAGTGCCACTTCTTATTTCCTCTTGACAAATTCGTTGCAGTCCCAGTGCCTTGTTGTTCTTCAGGGGCGACAGCTCTGAATGGAGTATTTTTGTATGGCAGGAGAAGATGGCTCATCCTGGAGATGAGGTCAGAGAGGTAGAGGCAGCGGATAGAGTGAGAGAAACATGGTGAGAGACAGGGAGGAAGAGAGAGATAAAGTGAAAGAGAGAGGCATTGATTACTTCTGGTATCTCTACAACCTGGCACCCATCAGTAATCCTCCTGTGACACTCTGCCGCTGTCATGGGCTCAAAGCATGGCAAACACCATAAACCTCCTTCCCCCCACGCATACACACACACATATGCAGTGTCACGCGTTTAGGACGGCCAGGCCTCTCTGTTCTCCAGGATTGCTGGTGACTGACAGCTGGCTGAGGGATGTCTTTGAGGAGTTTAAGCTGAATACGATGAGCTTTTCAGCAGGAATATTTATGCGCTGTCAAGGAGGCGCAACAGAAGAAACCGGCGTGCATCTACTGCTTGTGGCATGTAGGTTTAGCCCAACCATTTGTAAGTAGTGAAGGAGTCTTGAGGCAGTCTCTGTCTCATCCGTTCTATACCAGCCCACCTCCCACAAAACCCTCAGCACATTAATCCACTATTTGTTCAACATTTCTTCATGTTTAATTATGAATGTCTAAACCATATCATTCACAAGGTGGCTCTCTCTACAGTGGCGGTGATAGGAGGGGGGGTGGTCATAATGTCAACCCTATGAATGGCAAGATAATATGAGATAAGATAAGATAAGGACAGTACAATCTTAAGAAAAACAATAGAATAGAATTAAATAACAAAATAGAATAAATATAATAGAACCTACATATGTTTTTGGCATGTTGTGATTACTTACATATGCTTTTTGGCATTTTAAGTAAAAAATTACAGCTCTCTCTGAGGTCATTTGGTGTATTCATTGCAATTTCTTGTAATAACTTTGTTTGGTGTAGATTTTGAAGTCTTTAAAAATGTAATGATAAGGCTAGATGAAGTACATTCTTTTATTTTGAACTATAGTCAGTTTGTAAAAGTTATAGCCACTGTTTATAACTCCAGGCCTTCAACGGCACACACCTGCTTCATAATCTCAAATAGACTTTCGTATGTTGTTTCTGACTTGACTAGACTAGTGGATCTGCACCTCTATTACTTGTTAGCTGCATTAGCGTCATAGTTCCAGTACACAACTAAAGAAGCTAAAATCTGGCACCAAACTTGTCTTGGCTCATCACTACCTTCGGAGTGAGAGAAAGATTGCGTAAATGTTATTTCTGGCTGAATTATCACTTCAAATGGCCCCAGGGCCTTTGGACCCACTGCAGTGCCAGTTCACACTTCAGCCAGACAGGCTCACCACTCTGCGGCAACTAGGTATGACAGACCGCATCACCTGGCCCTGAAGTAAAAAATTCAGTGACAAGTGTGCCTGTTCCGCTTGGACGCTAAGTTCTCTGCTGGAGCGGGGCAAGTGTGTGGTGGAGCAGAGCAGATTGATTGGGTGGGTATTGATCAGAACATTCTCAGGGGGCTAAAGGAGAGAGGGATGTGCTGTGTGCACCCCGCAGCTTAATGGAGAGGAGCCTGGCGGAGCCTGCCTCCTTTGATCCGCTGAGGATTAGTGCGGCCGGCTGGGTACGGAGGCAGCGAGATGCTGGGGCTGCTGGACTGCCCGTCCAGCCGACGTGAGCGGAATATGAGAGACTGGCAGACTTGCAGGGTGTGGCTTGCTGCCCTACTCAAACCTGGCACTTTCAAAGAGGCTCCCTGGCCCATATTCATCAAGCAGGTACATTTCAGAGTGCTGAAAAACAATCACCCGCTCCCCCTGCATTTATTTAGTCTCTCTTCACCTGGCTTCCTTCCATTCTCAAAAACCAATGATTTGTGCCATAACTGTCACTTTCCATAAATATCAGAATCATGCAAATAACATCTACTCCAGAATGCTGATAGTCCTGATTGGTCTAGTCTCTCTTCAGTGTTCTAATTATACCATTGCTTATTCTGCTGGCATCCAGATGGTGTAGCCCAGGGCGGAATTGTTTGGAACTCGAGACCAGTATTCTTTTGTCAAAATAGCAAAAAAATGATCCAAAATCAGTCCGGTGTTGGATGTTTCTCACTCTCTGATTCCATCTACATGTCAGTGCATTCATTTCTCTCTACCGCGAGGCCCAGATCACATTATGCTGTAATGCTGATATGATTTTATAAGTGAGTGCATTCTGGTTATTGCTCTCCAACCTGGAGGGCAAGCAGCTGTGAGACTTTTGCCTCATTTCCGAACTAATTACCTGTTTAAACAGGCAGCCAGCTTCTGGATGCAGGTTACGTATCACCTCTGGATGTGCCCCTTATGCCGCGTCCACCGAAGAGCATCCCAAACAGAGCGCCCCACTGATTAGTATCCTGCAGCACGCTCCCAAGCATCTTGCCTCCATGTTTGTTTGTGCTCTCCTGACTGACACTCTGAAATAATTCTGTTATTGTCAGCCGCCTGTGTTGTATGGATTAGTCAGATCCTTACAACATCAAACGTGAGGCAGAAAGCAGGGTGGAAAAAAAACAGAATGATGTTTACGACAGTGTCTGTTTTTAGCGAGATGGGAAAAGTAGGTGCAGATCAATGAGATGGCGCCTTGATATTCGCGGCACCTCGTGAGCCCGGAGTTTGAAGGAAGTTGGTAAAACCAGTGTAATAGAGTCGAGGGTGCCCTCTCAATAATTAACACAGATGTTGAAAGAAAACATCTTTGAGGCAGTGGGTACGAAGGAGGGCCTTTGATACCATCCCAGCAGCTTCATAAAACTTGCAGGCTCTGAAAAAAAAAGTAATTGATATTTTTTTGCTACTTGGCAGCCGGATCGTGGCTGTCTCATGGGCAGCTGGTCTTCAAGGTTGTCTACAGACACTTCCAAGATCTGCTCCATACAAACCTTCCCTCCTTCATACATTTGTTCGCAAGTGAAAACACTCATGTCAAAAAAAAGAGAGAGACTTGATTCTTCGTTGCTTGGCACAGTGTGGTCATCTTTAAATGCGTTCACCGCTATCTTGTCAACAAAGTTTATCCCTGCCCCACCCCCCTCTTGACCTGAGAGTATATCCCGCATTAGTCACATACAGAGCTAGGCTGAAAAAGACGCTGCATTAGAGTGTAGAGCTGTGGATTTAGGCACAATCTGATTTATTTGCAGAGCGACACACGCCGCGAGATAGGCACTCTAGGTGATGAAACGGAACGGCAGGTTTATGTTCCTTGTGGCGCTGGCGGAAATGACTGGTGGCATGTGATCTGCACTACAACAGCTTGTAGGAGGGTGCGGGCTCTCTGATATCCCTCTCCGGCTTGATTTAGGGGGCATGGCGCAAATTTGAATAGCTTTCATAAAAGAGGCTTTTGTAAAGCGCTCGTGTAAAACCGGAGTCAGGGGAGGCAGGGGGGAGGGAGGCAGCAAAGCAGAGCAGCGAACAAAAGCCTCGAAGGCTAGGAGCGAAATCGCAGCCGGGAGCAAGAGCTCTCCAGGAGTGGAAGGCATGAGATACAGTGAGCACTGGGCTCCAAAGGCCTTCAGTGGAGCACCATCCGCAGAGACTGCACAACACCTCTCATGTTCAAATAGCACCTTGCACGTGTGCCTCCACGCTCTCCTTTTTTTATTTCTGCATATTATGAAATTTGGAAATGAGGTTTTGTTGCCTTGGTGCTAGTTGAAACTTTCTCTCAGGTGCCAAAGTGAAATGCAGTGGGGGTTTTTCTACATCTGGCTTCTGATGTAGCAAGACAGCTTTGGGTTCTGCTGTGTTCTCTTCTCTTGGCATAAACCAAGTCTTCATCATATGGAGTCTATGGCTGGCCTTGTACAGAAAATCCCTGCAAGATATCTCATAGAACTGCTGTCAACTGACATGTCTGACACTGGTTATTCTCTCTCTCTTTTTCTCTCTTTCTAGTTTTCTCCCGCTCTCTTCCGCTCTAGAGGCTCCTTCCTCTTCTCAAGAGGCCTCTTTGCCTTGAGCCTTGTCATGGTGTGAATGTACAAGGACAGTAAAGAGAAAGGGAAAGATAGAAGACACCACTAGCACATGACATGTTTACTTTCAGTTTTCCTGCTTCTCTTATTCGGATTCAGGTGAAGTGCACATTATGATGATCTTCATTTGTAAAAAAGATATACAGTTTACGTAAACTTACGGATGATAAATGACACATAAGAAAGACTATGGGTTGACATATTTTTATAGAAGGAGTTTTAAATGCAATAAAGCATTGATATTCCTTGTATTTGTAATGCTCACTCCCAATGATGGCCTTTATAAAAAAGGAAGACAAATCCTTGAAGGTGGTTTTTAATGCATTATGGAACGAAACATTTCATAAACTCTCTTGCTTTGAAGTGCTGAGGCCCATGAGAGCCACTCAGTTCCTTTTTTTATCAACTCAATATTGATCTCCTTTGACCAGAAGCATTACCATGGGGTCTCTGGCTTCTTGTAAATATTGGCAAGGTTTATTGACTGCGTTCAGTACCTCACTGTTTGGTATGACCCTGGCGTTTAGTTGCCAAAACGTTCTGAGATTAGAGCTTGGAACTGTGACATTCCAGGGATGATCTGTATCCTCTGTATTCATGCTGCGTCTCTTCAGTGATTAAGTGTACTTTGTCTTCTCTCTAATTATTCCGAAGCTCAGAGTCCATTCAAACCCACGTCTCGTCCCTGCGCTCACAGAGTAGGTGCTGTATGTATCGCAGCCTTCTCCTCTCCTCAGGTGACAGGCGGGCATGTTGCAGCCGTGTGTTTTTTGTGTCGTGTCCCACTTGCGACCCCCGCTGGCCTCTTCTTTGTGTCGATGTTGCTGTCTCTCTCATGGGCACCTGGTCTACATGTGTGCATTTGTGTGTGTGTGGAAGGGAGTGAGGGCGAGGGTGGGAAAGTGAGGTGCTGAATGTTTAAAGACCACAGCGCCTGAGTAGCGAGGTCCACTAGCCGTGGATATTTCAATTAAGGCTTGCGCAGGGGAGCGTGGGTAAGAGCACAGGGGAGACTATGCACCGCTGCACCGCTGTCACAC
>JBBMFX010000026.1:8880210-8891475 GCA_037832545.1 Rhabdalestes septentrionalis
TTTCGTGCTGTTAACACTGTGTGCAGTGGTGTGTTCACGTGTGACCGATTGATCACTTTCACTTTTAGATATTCCGCTTCTCCGCCCCCTCCCCCTCCCCCCATCACACACTCAAGTTCAAGTGGAGATTCTGATGTTGTTTGCGCGCTGCATTATGAATTTTACCCAAATACAAATATGAATATTAATAGTTTTCCCTTTTACAAATACAGATACAAATAGCGGCCGCTTTGCACACCCCTAATGTATATTTATATAAGAAAACCATTCTTAGTAAGAGGGGAGCACTGGCCCTCTTAAAACTAAAGTCGCAGGGACATTTTTGCTTTGTTGCCATTTTTTTTTACCCAAGGACACTGACTGTATAAAATTGACTCACATTTCGTGACTGCTTTAAAATATTTTTTTGTTTTTCTTGTTTATTCTCTGTATATTTTTACGCATGCTGGTAGGTGTCGTGCCAAACATTTGAGCATGTAAAAGCAAAAGAGACAATTTAATGACTAATCATTTAATTATGAGAAGCATTTAGAATCCAGCGTTTTAATAACAGTAATAGATGTTCATGCATATATCTATAAAACTGACTTGACTGTTTTATCTGGTTTAGTAGTTCTGGTTGTCATGTACCTGATTGGCTGGCTGTTTTCCGGGAAAAAGGGGAAGTAATGTATTTGTATATTGATTCTTCTCCAGATGTGGCAGTCAGATTTGGGCCTGAGAAAATGCTGGATCTGGGCTTATTTGCTAGGTGGGTTACAAGGACGCTACAGCAACCAGCAACACGCTGCTGTATTCACTTGCGTATATTGAACTCATTGGTGCTTTCACCGGCTTGGCCATGGCCTGATGCATTTGGTGTTTCACAGCAGACAAAGACACCAGTACAACATGTGGTTTAGAAAGCTTTATTTTTTTTTTCTTCTTTATCTTGAGTTAGATTTTCACTTCATAATGACACTATTATTTGTATTCAGAGCATACATTTCAAGGACCTGGCTAATAGATTTCCCAACATAACAACTTTTCATAATACAAAAGACCACAGTATCACAGGGCATCGCATTATCTGCTGTGTTATCACTTGGTTTGTCAAGTAGTTTTTCGGCCCTTCATTAGTAAATAAGAGAAACAGGTCAATACTGACTAAAATTAGTTTGATTCACAGCTGGACCTTGGATTTTATAGCTCTTAAAAAGTCACAACATGGAACATGGATCACTTCATCACAGACAACTTCAGCTACTTATTTTTGGACCCGGATTTTGCCTGTTCTTTGAAAAATTTGTTTTTGTTTGTTTGACTACCTTTTTGACTTTTTGAAATAATTATATATATGTTTATAATACATTATAATTATATATATGTATGTATATATGTATGTATGTATGTATGTCCTCCTTGTGATCCCACCTGCTGTAGTGGTGCAGTGCACAGTCCTCGATTGGCTTATCCACATCCATGCACAGGTGCCAAAGGATGATTAAATAGAGGGGGAAGTGGCCACTGCTGTGTTGGAATAAAAGACACAAAATACATTACGAATGTTGAATGCAAGCCCTTGCTGTATGATTGCATGCCAGCGTGGTGCACTGCAAAACACAATGGGGCATGTTTTATGGATCCTGCCTGGTGCCTGTGGCCTTTGTCTGGGAGCTATTAAAATTCCATGTGCGAGGGGAAGGGAAGCAGAGTGGAGTTGTTGCCACCCAATTCGCCTTCAGCTGTCAGGTTAAAAAAGGTGGGGTTTTTTGCAACAGTGTTTTTTGGCAGTGTGGCCTGCTGTACGCTGGCAAGCCAGCAGTAGCCCAGGCTTGGCGTCCCCACTGGAGGGCCCTGTGCTGCTGAGGAACCTCCCTCAGGCTCTCCATCTGGACCAGCGTTCTCTGCCACTTCCGCCTCTGCTCAAACACACACTGCGCCGCACGTAGAAATTACCTCCACATGTCGCATTTGGCTCCTGCCCTGCGTGGGCTGGCACGAAAAAACCAAGCATGTCCCTGCTGACCCCTCTCAGAAGATTCTGTGGCAAAAGAGGACCTGCCACCTCCAAAGCATATGGACACTAATGAGAAATGGCAATTTCATTACAGCTTTGGAAGAGTTTGGGATTCTTCTGACCTGGGGATTCCATTTGTGTATGTGTGTGGGTACGAGAGATACTTAGAGAGAGAGAGAGAGAGAGAGAGAGAGAGAAAGCGAGAGAGAGAGAGAGAGAGAGAGAGAGAAGACCAGTGTGAGTGAAGGAAAATGCTCTCATCTCTGTCATGGCCCTTGCAGATCAAAAGCTCGCACTGAGCCATATAGGACAGACCACCGGCATTCTATCAGTTCAAGACAGCTCAGCACAGGATGGTTTTAACACTCCCACTCTTGAAAAAAAGTAGTGTTCCTTAATGGTTCTTGGCTTAGTTGGATGTTCCTGTAGGGGAAAAGTTAAACTGGGATAGAACCTGACTAGAATAGAAATTCTTTAACCTTTTATAAAGTGTCCTCCCCAACATATCTCATTTCCAAAAACTGACATTTGAAAGGTTCTTTGGGGAATCAGAAGTGGTCATTACTGCCATTACCAGAGTGAATCGTTTTGGAGTGTACTTCATATGCATACATAGCATTACGTATGTGCTTTTTAACTCGGCTGTCTGCTCCACTGCCGCCATAATGAGAAGTTTAAACTAGAACTTTGCCACAAAACTTTCTAATAGTCAAACAGCTCCAAACTGCTGTGGTGTGCTTACTTCAAAAAATGTTTCTGGAGTGCAAAGAAAGGGGGTTGTTGTAGAAAAATCCACGACACAGAGGCACTTGCAGGTGTCTCATGCCTTAGTTCTTGCAGAGACAGAAATCGTGCAGAAATCTTTCTCTCTCTTTCTCTTTCTCTTTCTCTCTCTCTCCCCCTCTCTCTCTCTCTCTCTCTCTCTCTCTTTCTCTCTCTCTCTCTCTCTCTCTCTCCCCCTTTCTCTCTGTGCTATTCCACCCACGGACCAAACCCGCTTCGTGCCGAGGGAGCAATTATCCGGAGCCATGGCGCTTTTTGGAGAGCCTGCTCTTCTCTTTCCTAACGCAGGTATGTTGGTTAGAGGAGTGCAGGCAATATTGCCTCCTTCATAACCAACCAGACATGCGTGCATCCATGGACACTGGCACAGGAGTGTCCATCTTATCATCATCCTCTGCTTTCAGGCAATCGATGCTGGGGTCTGCTTTCGCTTCCGCAGGCCCCTAATGGTGCTGTGTTTATAATGCTGGACGGCTAAGTGGATGGACCTGCATGCTGGCTGCAGCGAACAGCAGTGCATTTACCTAGAGGGGGGAAATGAGGATGGCGGAGGCTGGAGAGCCTTGTGTCTGGGGTGGGGGTGGGTGATTGGGGGGTGGGTGGTGGGGGTATGTGGTCTGGCATTTTATTACTGCTCACACAGGGATCATTTTTGAAGGCTGTTACCCAAAGGCAATGATTTGGAGGAGTGACAGGGGACATTAAAGGCTTTGATTGGACCGATAATGGTCTGCCAGTATCAACTAGGGAGGATGAGGAGGATCATCCGCGCCTGATTGTGCGCTTGTGTGTGTGCCTGTGTTCATTTTGCTTAAGCATCGGAAAGTAATAATCTAGTGGACGTGGAGGCATGTCTGATTGTGAATGTGCAGGAATAAAGCCCGCTGCAAACTGGGCGATAACAGTGGTCTTGGAAGTTTATTGCATGTCGCGCTATCAGGCCTACGAGATGATGCCAATAAAATCTGGGCCACGCTCTGTGACAGCCTGTGTGATATCCTTTATATTCACTTGTGTTTCATGCCAGATTATACAACAGAGATTCTCAGACGATAAGGCCTAGACTGCAAAGAAAACAACCACATTCTGCTTGGGTCATTCATCAGTGCTCCAGTTTAATTTTCTATTGACTTTCCAACCACCCACTATAAGTGTTCCCTGACTGAGGGAATGGAAAGCCATTGAACACAATGAAAACATGCAGTTGGGGTAGACTGTCCTGGATATTTCTTTTACCACAGTGTTGCTCTGTAAAGTCCTATCTTGGGGTATGACCTTCCTGGTCAAGTGTAAAGCTTTCTGAAAACTAAATCCATCTCATGAAATGGAGTATGGTGTGTTCCTGCTTGTTTTCAAAGAAAACTTACAGGCGCATCATCACATTGAAAATACAATGTGACAACCCTAACTCAGAGTGTCATGATCTGCCGGATTCTATGAAAGCATGGGTGGGTGTTTGGCTTCCCTAAGCTGTTAGCTATCCAGCAAGTAAATCTCAAACAAATTGATTGCCCTGATGGGATGCCATGATGGAATACAAAAATTTTAAAGTGTACTGGCTGTAAAAATAATACACAGTTAACACAAGGATGTTCAGCTACTGGGTGGGCAAATTTTAATCAATTTATATATATACAATATATAGATATAGAAAAGAACCACCCCCTTCAAAATATTGACATTTTGTTGTCAAAATAGATAGAGGATCATTGCCCTGTGTCAGCAATTTGTGAAATTACTGTGTGGTCAATTTTGATGCTTTGAGTTTTTTCATGTTGGAAGGTTTACCTTCTTCTCCCTTGACATTTTTCTAGGAAAGGGCAAAAGGTTTTAAGAATTTGATGCTTTTTAGCCCCACCCATTTTCCTTCTATCACAACAAATGCCCCAGTCTCTACTGCAGAGAAACACCCCCAGCAGGATGCTATCACCTCCATGTTTTACTGTAGGCGTTTTGGATATACAGTTTGGTGTTCAGGCCAAACATTTCAACTCTGACTGTAACACCTTTTCTACTTGGCCTCAAAATCTTCAAGGTGCGTTTTGGTAAAGCTCAAATTTTCTTTTTCTTGCAACCCTCCCATACAAGGCAGATCTTTGAAGCACTTGTGATGTTGTGGCATGCAAATAATACCCACTCCCTGCTAGTGATGCTCCGATTGATCGGCCACCGATATTGGCCGATATTGGCTAAAAATAGCTTGATCGAAAAAAAGCAGATCACTTGACGTGAATTACTCGCGCTACTTTTTCACATGTGCATGCATGGCACAGAGGTAAACAACAGCAGAGCGGAGCTTACCAGTTCTCCCGTCTGGAAGTTTTTCAAAGTGTCCGATTAAGATGTAAAGTTAGCCGTTAGCAATGTAGGCCGTGAGGAAATCTCTCGAGGTGGAAGCAAGCAACGGCATTTTAACACCACTAACATTACAAAAATGCTTTTTATGAAGCTTTTAGCTTTAGAAAACTTTGCCGGCTCAAGGGTGCTGACCCACCAAAGACTGTCTGATTAGAGACTGAACGAAGATGATTCACGGGAATAAGCCATTTATTGTCACCACTCAACAGACTGATTTGTTGTAGTTGCGGTAATGGTTGTGGTTTTCACACATTCACGCACGCACAACACTGATCCAGAAGGTGATCCAAAACGAGTCCAAAAGAAACAGTACTGTTAACTTTAGAGTCAGTCTCTGCCTCCTGCTGCACTGATCTCCCGTCTCTGGGAGGGCGGGGGAGATCACGTGATCCTGTTTCTGGACGCTGATGGGCTCAGGTAAAGTGCTCTATGTATGTTCGTACATGGCTCAAAAACAGAGACCGTTTTAAGCAAAGAAGGGTTAGAAGAACAGAGAAAAACAGCCTTTTTACAAACATGATTAGGCATCTTAGAACACGCCATACAGGTAAAATATGCCGAGTTTTAGAAACTAAACCAGCCAAAGCAACAACATCCCCATACCTCAACCAGCCGACTGTGAGTGATGCATTAAAACGACGTGAACCAGACAGCAGGGATAGTACGATGTGGAAAGACATCACGTTCAGAATTATGGAATTAATTTTGGTTACAGTGGTTTACATTATTTTATTTTTTGGATCTGATGTAGTTGGTTCCTCAACTACATAAGACGTTCAGAATGGGAACAGAAAAAAAACACTTGCCATAGTTTTGTCCTTTGTGGCAGTAGCCAGTTTTACATTTTGCTGCCAATTATAAAATGTAAGCAGTGTATTAAGAGGCTACATCCCATCAAGCTGATCTGATATGTGTTGGTCTGCCTGACACCTCTTTGTTTGGAATAATTTTAAGTTACTCTGCCTTATTTGGGAAAGATGGCCTACAGTAGCCTTAAGTTCTCATTTTCTAAAATAAACAGAGTGGTTCTTCAAGACCTTGACTGTAGCCTAATTCTACAGGTTTTTTTTTCTTCAATTTAGTTAATTTATAGTTAGTTTCATTTCTACAAATGGTGCAAACTCTGCTAGATTATAGACAAAAAATTCCCAATCCCTGATCGGCAGTGATCGGTAATCGGCAGATCAAGATCTTGGTGATCGGTTGTCGGTAATCGGTCATCGGCCCCAAAAATGCTGATCGGAGCATCTCTACTCCCTGCCATAAATCCCTGCAATGTTGCCATGGGCTTCTTGTCAGCCTCTCTGATCAATTTTCTCCTCGTTCTTCCTAGAACTGGAATTCTCCAGGAATAGCTGTGTCATGCTGAACAATGTAATCAAAACGATTGGAATGGAGCTGGAAGCCAATTAGATTGGAGAAGGTGATTAGTTACCCCTAACTGAGCATACAAGTATTTTTAAGAGGGGAAGTCTTTTATCCATGACAGAGATTCTGTATTTTTATCAATATTTTTTGTGAACAGTTCACAAAAAAAGTTCACTGAAAAGCTCATTGAATGTTTCATTGGGAAAATATGTCAGGAAAAGCAATTCTTCATCTCAGGCTGCTAAGCAACAAAATGTACGCTCTGTATTTGAAAATAATTTACATGGTAGAAGGGAAGTGACCCAGTGAGCCAGTTTATGGATCTGAGAGAAAGTGAAAATTGTCTATGTATCCACATGACTATTAACTGCATCATTCCGATGTACATGGAATGTGAGTAGACAATGTGATATTTCTGTGAGTTTTTGGAAAGTGTGGGTGGAAAGGGGAGTGCATCTGTTCATTAGATGGTCTAACCCACTCTTTCACAAATTTCACTCCTCACCAGCTCATCGTCTTCCCTTCAGAGTGGATACTTTACCCACCCACCCCACCCTGAATCTCCCACAGGGCAAAACATATCAGCTCTGGCTGCTTCAGCGGAGCTCCGCCAATAACTGCTCAGGCAATGAGTCACTGCAGAATTCAGTATTGCTGGAGGGTATACCAGCTTATTGCCTCTATTAATACAAGCTTTAATTAGCTTTCCCCCAAACATTGTGACAATCAACTCTGGCGTCATCCTGTGGAGAATAGGTTAAGGTGGTCGATACGTCTGATCATGTGCTCCTCGGTTGCATAATGAAAGCTCTTCGTCTCCCCGGCTCGGGGCCCTGGCGAGTGGACCTGTAGAGTGAGCCCCCCGAGTCTAGATAATCCGCCTGTATTAGAAAGCCTTAAGATGAATGGAGTCAGTGGGAGATCGTAGCTCATTCTGTCACACTCGCCGGGTGAACAGCTCCATCTTGGAGCACTCTTGAGTGTCTTCGCTCAGTTATGCCATTGGAGCGCCGGGGGTTGCACTCCATCTTCTCTCCAGCATTCATGAGCATCACCTCTAAACTCACACATCACAAGCTGGCTTCCCAAATACTCCTTCAGATTAAACTTAACTGCAATGTCAATAGGCATTCTCAACTGGAAGTCCAAAATGACCTTTAATTTGTGTAACAGGTTTTATTTCACAAAACATTAGCCCGATCACGTCAGTTCAAATCCAAGTCTGCCCAAAAGGAGGAATCAGCATCCCCTTTATCTGCATATTATGAGTAAAAACAGAAACAATCCGACACAGTTATGGCACTAAAAGTAAATGATACCTGTATTATGTCTTTACATTTACATTCATGGCAGTTAGCTGACGCTTTTTCCAAAACAGCATCCATTCCAGAACTACGGGGGGCAGTCTGCCTGGAGCAACTTGGGGTTGGTGTTAAGTGATGGTATACTGAAGGTAGGATTCAAACCCACAACCTAGTGGGCAAGCATCCACTAGCCCACCACCACCACCCCTGGTCTCAAATCATCCACTTTACTGGTGGATCCTGTTGTGTAAAATACTAACCTGAATGCAGGTAGCCGGGCTGCAAATGAATAAATGAATGTTTGTTGAACCTATATCTCTGTGTGCTTGAACTTTTATGTACATTTCTGTTTTTGCAGATGACGTTCCACCATATTTCAAAATGGAGCCCGTGGCAACCCAGGTGCACCTGGAGGGGAACCGCTTAGTTCTGACCTGCATGGCGGAGGGCAGCTGGCCTTTGGAGTTTAAATGGCTGTACAACGGCACAGAGCTGACACGCTTCTCGCTGGAATACAGGTGAGCCGTCGGCCCCCTCATGCTTCCTCCCCATTTGTCATTCCCTCTGCATAATTACCGCAACAAATAGACACATTAATCACGGTTTACCTTTTAACAAATTTCTCATTTGCGGATATTTATTCAAATCCCGGCTCATTCCTATGCATTTATTCAGAAATGGTGGAGGATCATAAGCCTCTTGAGATATGGCACCTCATTCCCCATGCAAGCGCGAAATGACTCTGTGATATCGATTCCCGGCTCGCATTAGTCGATGTCATTTCCTGCTTGGTCGCAGGGAACGAGCGCCAGGTTCGGCCCATGACCAGCCCCCTCGCCTTTTGTTTTTTTGCCCTATGCATTCTTTATAAATGCTGCATCCAGCATGTGTCAGGAATATGGAATTATATCCATCAACCCATTGTAGTCAGTGGAACGGAAGGTGCATTATTCTCTATAGCCGCAAGAGCCATGTAATATTTATAATTGTAAAGGCAAAGTGAATTGTTTTTTTTTTCCTCCTCCCTCCACAACGGACGCATTCCATTCTTCCTTCGCTTCACTTCAGTAAGACAAGAGTTTGTGCTGACCGTAGTCCTACAGATGGAGGCTTTCTTTCTCAGTGCAGCATTTAGCATAGTACTAATGGACTTAGCCAGGCGGGTGCACCTGCATGCGTGCTCTTAAGTGTAAGGGCTTTCTGTGAGCTCTTGGATGCATTTCTGCTCCCTTATCTGCAGTCAGAAGTGTACTTAAACAAAACAAAGGACTTTAAATATACTAAAACAAAACAAAAACTTTTGTTGGTTTTAGGAAAAATACAGCAGATCTTTGCAGGTTTCAAATAACTCAAGTTTATTCTGATTAGTTTAGAGAGGCTTTGTAAAATGATGTAATTTTATATGGTGAATCTCACTTGCTGTATTGGAAAACAGAAGATATTCACAGCATTAACTCTTTAGTAATGTATTAAGCTGGCTTCAGAGTTTCTCAGCAACATTAGGAGCTTAGAAGCTAGTAAGTTAGATCTCCTGGTGTGTCAGATAGAACACCCTGTGGGTGGTTTTTTTTTTTGTTGTTGTTAAAAAATCGCATTCTCCACAATGTCATTTTTAAATAAAGGACTGTGTTTGGTTATTTTGCATTTCAGTAAGATGAGCATGTCAAAGTCGGCAACAAAACGTACCAGCAGTTTGACTTGCAGTTTGAGTCTATATGAATGCTAACTCTGCTTTGTTTAATTGAATAGAAATTGGTGGCCTAGCTAAACCAAGGTCATGCAGCAACTTCCTTTGAGTGCTCTGAAGAAAAACAGAAGTAGGCATGTGGCAGTTTTTAATTATTATTCATTACCTAGACTTTTATTACAGTGGAAATATGCCCTTGTAAAAAGAAAAAAGAAAAATGTCATTATGTGTATACTGAATGTCTTTTTATTTAGCAGTATACAAAACAATTTCAAAAAATTAAAATAAAATTGAAAAGTGCCAAGCTGCTTCAACGTAAAACACAGCAAGTGAAACACTGCTAAACCTCCATGAAAATGGCATATGGCACAACATGTCCCAGATGAAAATGACACATGCAAAGTGAAGTTCAATATGGATTCATGCCTTTCACGGACTCCCTGCTTTACTTCTCCATGCTGAGTGAGATGTGAGCTTTCATGTTTTTGGAGGCGAAAAAGTTCTCCATCTGCTCCTCCTTGCGCCATGCTGTGGCTGTTCATTGAGATCGTTGAGTTTACAGGCTTGTTCTGGTGAGGGGCCGCAGCAAGAGCTTGTGGAGGGAGAGCTGCTCCGTGTCTCTAAAAATGTCTTGTGCAACTGCTTCATGTTTGACTGAAATATAGCATCCATGATACCGTTCATATGTCTGTTTAAAAACCTTTCTGTTCTGAATGACTGAAAACCATCTAAAGTATATGGAGATGCATCTGGGGAGATTGAGCCCAAGTACATTTTGGGAATTTGAGGCCTGAGCAGAACACTTAACTGCAAAAACATTTTTTATCATTTTCTTTTAGACATTAGCTGAGTTTTAGTAACTTGGAGTAGCAAAAACAGCAGGAACTGTCCAAGAGCCTCACTATGAGATCCCGAGTGGCAACAATTCCCCACCTGCCGACTCCTCAGTCAGTCATCCGTACACCAGTACGTGTGTGTGTGTGTGTGTGTGTGTGTGTATGTGTGACTATGTATGTGTGTGCATTTGAGAGCAAGGATCACACTTCTGCTTGTTATTCCTCTCTACTCCTGATCAAAGGGAGAACCTGAATCCACTTGACTACAGTATCAGGAATATGTGAATGGCACTGCAGGGGAAGCTGAACGGGCAGATAAGGAGCTCAGTGCGAGCGGCTAAGTGAATTAGGGATTCATTGAACAAAAGTAGCAATGTGAATAGACCCATGCTAGAACTGGGTACCTCACAGGTTTCCCAGGGTGGTCTTCACACACACACACACACACACACACACACACAGTCTTCACACACACTTCACATATCTCCCAAATGGCTTTCTATATCAGCGTTGGCCCAGAATATCTGGACTCCTATTGATCAACTCACAGCCCCAGCCAACCACTCACAAACTCAAGAGCACAAACAGACATTCGACATTTCAGATCTTTGTTCTCCCTTGCTTTCGAACTCGATGGTCTTTCAAAACTTATGTTGTCATCAAGCCGGAAAAAGCCTTGCATTATTGGAAAAATGGGGGGGGTCTTAGAATTAGGCATGGATCAGGTCTGTGTGCAGTGGCCAGTAGCCCCAGGACCGAATAGGCTTTGGAATATTTCAGTGAGTGATATATCATAGCGAGCCTGTGCAAATGCATGAGTGTATATATATATATATATATATATATATATATATATAGATGGATGTGTGTGTGTATATATATGTATGTGTGTATGTGTTTGTGTGTGTGTGTTTGTGTGTGTGACCCTGA
>JBBMFX010000026.1:8926390-8956448 GCA_037832545.1 Rhabdalestes septentrionalis
GCAGCATGACAATACACTTCTTGAGAGACCATGAAACACATTGATTTGCCAGTGTCTTAAAAGAAAATGAACATAACTACGCTAAAGATTACCATTTTGTAAGATGTTCTTGTACTTCACTTTTACTTGTTCCCATGTTCACATGGGTCCAGTGCTGGGTCTGACATTAAAGATGATAAAAGCAAAGCAATTCACAAATAGGATTAAATAAAGAGGGGGTGTCGGAAGCATTTTTAATGTGAGAGGGTGTGTGGGAGCGGAGTTTGTATGTGTGGGAGCGGGGTTTGGTTTGACGCACTTTTCGAAGGGGTTGTGATCAGTGTTTCTACTGTTGATGCATATCGCCATTTAAACCAATGCATGAACGCACAGTAATCCTAGACAACTCGATCCAGCCATACTAATCATCAACAACAGGTGCGCTCGAAGAACCAAATTAGCCGCATCGGAATTAGCACGATGATCTCATCTTAGATGTGTCAATTCATCTCGGATGTGTCAAGCGACGTACGAAGAACTGACCCCTGGCAGACGATCACATGGTGGAGTAAACAGAGACAGACATGGAAAACAGGGGAAAAGACCAGACAAGTTTACGAAGCCCAAAAACTACAGGTCTAACCTTACAGCCAGTGAACTTTTTTACTCTGATGCTCAAGGCCGAGCCACATAAAATGTCAGTGAGAACACATTCAAAACACATTTAGAACATAATTAAATCCGATCTATCAGATCACTTCAGGAGTTGGTCTGAGGAGCACTGGAACCAAATAATAAATAAAAATAATACATTTGATTTGTAAATCACATTTAGAAACATTCAAGGAGCAGTTTTAATGCATCCATCATCTTCTATTTCATCTTCTATTGTAAGCTCAAATAAAAATTAGAATCCAGATACATCAGGATACAGTCCAGATACTAGTCACATGTAGTGACCAGGTACAAATTAAATCAGTGTTTCTTGTTCACGAGCCAATTATCAAGGTAAAATGTGGTGCAGGCTAGTGGGTTCCAAGACTGAATTTGACTACTCCTGAATTTGTTCGCGCCTGGTGGTTAACTGCTTTGAGTGTGTCCCCAGCCCCCGGGCCCGTGGGCCACCTGAGCTTCACGGAGATCCTGGACACGTCACTCAAAGTGAGCTGGAAAGAGCCACACGAGAAGAACGGCGTTCTCACAGGTGACTGTGCTCCACACACATGCCTCCTTTTTGCTTTTGTCATGATGTGGTTGTTTGCTTAACCTCCCTACCACGCTTTCCCTCTCTAAAGGGTACCGCATCTCCTGGGAAGAGTTTAACCGCACCAACACGCGAGTCACACACTACCTGCCCAACCTGACACAGGAGTACCGGGTCACCGGCCTGACTGCGCTCACCACCTACACCATCCAGGTGGCTGGCATGACCACCAAGGGCCAGGGACAGCTCTCCTCCTCAACCATCTCCTCTGGAGTGCCCCCAGGTCAGCCCCAAATAATGATGAACCAATTATCATTCTTAAATCTAGCTGTGGGCAATGGGGCAAAAAAGTAGAATCCTGAGAGATTTCAATAATACACCATATTTTCAAAATTATACAGCCAACAAGGCAAAACATTAGGGAGCTACACCAGTTGGACACACTCTCTACACACTTTTAAACAGCGTCTGGTCAATGGTCAATGAGGTGGAAGTACTGACAGCTTTCACAGTGTCCTAATTTGTCATGAGAACAGTATCATGTCATTATAATGCACATCCCTGCTTGTGATCTGGGTGAACAATTGTTGTTCTTTGTAATCTTGTCATCTTGAGGATTGAGGAAATCTTGAGGATTGGTAGATAAGCTATAAAATATAAGGCGATAAATGTGTGTGAAATATGAATGACCAGTGGCATTTTTATTTGCTTTAATTGGGATTGGAATTTTTGTGGCGTTTTATTTGCTGTAGGTTCTGGGAAAGGTTCAGTCTGTTTCAATACTCCCCTGTTTTCTCTTCTCTCTTCCTATTTTTGTTCCTGCAGAAATGCCTGGACCTCCCACCAACATTGCCATCTCCAACATTGGCCCACGTTCAGTGGCTCTGCAGTTCAAACCTGGCTACGATGGCAAGACCTCCATCTCCCGCTGGGCAGTGGAAGCCCAGGTAACGCAAACAACCCCAGTCTCAGTTTCCCTGTGCTGTCTCCATATGTTACTGCACAATAATCAGATTACCCCTGTGCTTTTCCCTGTCTCCGGGCCAGATCGGCGTGATCGGGGAAAATGAGGAATGGGTCACGGTCCAGCAGCTGGCTAATGAGCCTGATGCACGTTCTTTGGTGGTCGAGGGCCTCAATCCCTACACCTTCTACAGGTACCTTCAGTATAACACTGCTGCACACGCTGGCCTGTCCAGATTACACAATAATCACTTACCTTCAGTAAGTCCTTGCAAATGGTGTTTTCACATCTCCATTTAACTATTCAGTTTGATGAGCCACACTGACAGGCATTCTCTGTAATCATTACACAATCATTTTCTTCTGGTGCTGTGTTTTATGATGTTTTACATTAGTCCATTATTCCTCAACCTGAAAGTAGCCCAGCTTTGTCGTGCTTTAACATCGCTTCTGAAGTAGTTTCAAAGAATTCTGTCATTTACGTTCCTGTTTTAAATTACAATGTCAGTTAAATCTTTAATGTGATGAACCTGTCCCATTATCATAACATTTTATGTAATATTTTTTAAGATATTCACGGTTTAACCGCCTATCACTTACTTATTTTTATTAGTATTTACATATGTATATATATTATACTATTTCTTATTTTTATTTTATTTTATTTATTAACTTAACCTAACTTGGCATTTGTGTGTGGACAGCAAAGAAAGAATTTCATTGCATAGAGAAAGGCGATTTCTTCTGTACATATGACTATAAACGCTTTGAACCTTTGAATCTTTAACAGTATCAGTTCTAATAACCGCATATTCTAATGCACCCATGACAGCCAGCTTCACCATCTCTTAAATCTCAAACACCTGCTTGCAGGTTCCGGATGCGTCAGGTCAACATAGTGGGCACTAGTCCTCCCAGTCAGCCCTCCAGGAAGATCCAAACCCTGCAAGCTCCACCAGACATCGCCCCTGCCAACGTGACCCTGCGCACAGCCAGCGAGACCAGCCTCTGGCTCCGATGGGTGGTAGGCAGAGATCACAGTGCATTTAAAAGCACACAGCCTTGCAAAAGCTATGATTATATAGGGTTATTAATGCTTGGAGCGCAAATTGGGCCTCATCTGAATAAAAAAATTGGACAGAATATTTTTGCTGAGTTGTGAGTGAGAAAGAATTAATCACATTCCTGGTATGTTCTTATTCCTGGTTAATCTAAGGATTAACATAACTTATAGTACACTGTGAAGTGTGACTGTGACACTTGGAGCAATGTGTGTTGCAGCCCCTGCCAGAGTGGGAGTACAACGGTAATCCGGAGCTGGTGGGATACCGGGTACAATACTCGCGGTCTGGCTCTAAAGGAGGGGTGCTGTCCCACGTCATTACAGACAGACTGGAGAGAGAATTCACCGTAGAGGACCTGGAGGAGTGGACGGAGTATGAGGTCCAAGTGCAGGCCATCAACGGCATCGGGTCCGGACCGTGGAGCCAGGCGGTCCACGCAAGAACTAGAGAGTCTGGTGAGAGCAGTCTGATATGTTTGGCAAATTTAACAGCAGTTAATAAGATGAGTAAGAACGTTGTATGGCAACTGTTATATAAATATCCAGAATAACTAGTATTTCAAATGGAGTTTGTAGCTGATTGATCAAATTTTAAAAATCCTTATTTATATATATATATTTGTTTTGTTTGTTTGTTTGTGTGTTTTTTATATATTTTTTATTGCTTTAAGAAGAAAAAAAAAACAATTCTGTGGCTTAGTGTTTTGTTTAATTTTTGTTTTGTTTTGTTTTTTTGATAAATGTCTTTTATGGTCCCGTAACTCGGTGTAACCAGGGAGGTCCCTGAGGGCCAGGCAAAAGTACAATTTAGTGATTTTCCTGCTTCAACCTACCTACTAAAGCTGGGTTAAAAGATTTGTTTGAGCAAGTGTAAACGCATGGTGAGGGCTTTCATGAGGAGCTGAGCGCTTCTGCCCTAACCATTCATTCCAATCTTTGTTGCAGTGCCTTCTAGTGGGCCAGCCAATGTCTCTGCCTTTGCCACAACCTCCAGTAGCATCCTGGTCCGGTGGGGCGAAGTTCCAGAACCAGATCGTAATGGCCTCATCCTGGGCTACAAGGCAATTATCATGCATTTAAAAATCCTATTAAAGTCTTTAAGAGGTTGCAGATGTAACAGAACCTTCTACATTGTACAAATGACAAAAAACTATGTATAGCCTTTATTGAAGGAAATGTCTGACTCCCTCCTCTCTCTCTTTCAGGTGGTGTACAGGGAGAAAGACTCAGATTCAACTTTGCATTTTTGGACAGTGGAGGGGAACACCAGCCACAGTGTCCAGCTGACCAGCCTGGACAAATATGTTCTTTATGAGATCCAGGTCCTGTCCTTCACGCGCATAGGAGATGGCATGCCCAGCTCACCTCCCATCCTGGAGCGCACTCTTGATGATGGTAGGATGATTCAAACCTGATACCTCTATTTACTCATCCACATGGTTCGATTGGCGTATCCTTTTTGCAGCCACTTTGCTCAATCACTCATTCGAAACTACTTTCAGTGCCTGGGCCCCCAGTAGGAATCCTTTTTCCTGAGGTGAGAACCAATTCAGTGCGACTCATCTGGCAGCCACCAGCCCAACCCAATGGCATTATCCTCGGTGAGTTTGTCCTTGTGACACATCTCGAAACGCAGTTGGGCTTTATTTGGGTATATTGTATGACTGTGCTCCGGATCATGTGCTCCCTCTTCCAGCTTATCAGATCACCTACAGGCGAAACTCCTCCAACAGCAACTCAGCCACCGTGGACGTGCTCAGCCCCAGCGCACGTCAGTATACCGCCACCGGGCTGAAACCAGAGAGCGTTTATGTGTTTCGTCTCACGGCGCAGACAAGAAAGGGCTGGGGGGAGGCGGCGGAGGCCCTGGTGGTCACCACAGAAAAGAGAGGTGCAGAGACACAAACACTTATTTTTGTCTTGATTATTTTCTATTCTATTTAAATATAATTATATAATTAATGTCGATTTCAGCTTATAGGGACTAAAATGATTATATAACAAATTATATTTACTTTAGCATCATTTTTTGCCACGTAAATGTATTTATTTTTCTTACAGAATGCTTTACCAATTGCATGCTAGAACACAGAAAAGTTCAACCTTATGAAATGCGATATAGTGAACGTTTAGTTTATATCCATCGTGTTTTCCACCAAATAATGACAGTTTGAACTCCTCCTCACCCCAGCTCGCCCCCAGCCCCCCAGCCGGCCTGTAGTGCCCCAGGAGGACGTGCAGGCCCGCAGTTTGCTCTTGACATGGGAACCTGGCAGCGACGGCCTGTCTCCAGTCCGCTATTACACTGTACAATACAAAGAACTGCCCAACACCAACTGGACCGTTCACTCAGCGTCGGTCAACCACGAGGCCAGTTCCTACATAGTGGATAGGTATGCCAGCACTGTTGCGCAGTTTGTTATCACTTTAAAATCTATGGAATCAGTCAATTCATTTTATTATAGATAAATAGTGTAAAGCTAGTCCTGTCTAGCTTCATGCTTTATATAGTTTATAGGAATTATGAACAGTGTAAGAATGTTTATAGAAAAGAATGTCAGATATGTCCAAGAAACAAATTGGACTGAGGAAGCTGTATATTATTTAGATAAATTAAGGTACAACATTTACCTTAAAAGGAAATCATTATTTTCTTTAGAAGAGAATAGCTTTTTGTAATACATGAATTAAATATACCTAAATGTTAATGTAAAAAAATAACTTTTGGGCAACTATCTTCAACCTTTAAATCAACATAGTTAATTTTTTTATGTATATAATAACCAAACCTATTCATATATAAGAATAATGAACACTGAAAGACTGCATCTCTGGAAGAGCAGTGGATTGAATGTGGATTGAATTCTTTACACAGGCTCAAGCCTTTCACCTCCTACCAGTTCCGTGTCAAGGCTACTAATGACATAGGAGATAGCGAGTACAGTGAGGAGAGCGAGGCTGTCACGTCTCTGCAAGACGGTAAGGCTGACTGACCCCTGGCATGTCAGGGTAAACCATTTTGCTAATGGGGATTACGCACTGAAAATCCTTTTTTTTAAATCAACAAGAGTTAATTATTTATTAATTACTGCAATAATGGTTTGCCTTCAGGATATCATGTGTGAGAGCTTAATCTTTGGCTAGTGTTTCATACTTCACGGGGATTTGTACAGTTCAGGAGCTGTTGACTGAACAGACCATTTGTTTGTCTTCCTTTCAGCCCCTGACAAAGCCCCCACAATCCTCTCTGTCACGCCACACACCACTACCTCTGTGTTGGTCCGCTGGAAGGTAAACCTCACCTTCTTTCCTGCTGTTTGAGGAATTGTTCCAACATTTCTATCTTTCTTTAGTTTAGTAAAAATCTGTACCCAATGTACTGCTAGGAATGTAAATGCAGTCACATAGACCAACTTGTGGAATTGGCACTTTCTGTATGCTACCATGTTTCCTACCACCAAATAAAGAAGCATAATTCTGCCTTTATGATCGGATGCAGTGATAGTTTCTGACTCAGTGTGCATGCATATTCAGAACACAGTTTGGTGCTTAATATTGAGTGGTTTAATCAGAGTGAGAATAATGATGGACCTGTGAAGTATATTATGCATTGAACATTAATCTCTTAAATGGCCTGGTGCTTAAGGGTGCCACTGGCACTCCTGGGATTCAAACCCACACCCCTCCAATCCCAGGGACAACTCCCAGACCACCAAGCCACCATCGACCGTCTATTAGTGTACTGTGGCATTTCTATAGAAAAATATTAACCCAGTATGTTAATATTAAATCAGGGACCAGTCACCTCAAGTGAAAAGTTCATTCGCCACAAAACACAACACAAACGGCCATTACAAGAATGACTAATCTGATCATTTGCAGCCCCCCTCTGAGGAGCAGATCAATGGCATCCTGCTGGGTTTTCGGGTTCGATATCGAGAGCTGCACTACGACCGCCTACGCAGCTTCACTGTCCGGACCGTCAACAACCCCTCAGCCAACTGGGCAGAGCTCACGGGTGAGTCTAAATTTAACCCGCCCACAGCACCTGAGGGCAGCTCTGTGATTTGCCTGTTACTGCCTGATTGTTTAATGCCAAAGTGCCCCTCTCACTGAAGGACACAAATTCACAAACAGTTCTAACACAGAGTGGGTGTTGAATAAATAAACGGATTCTCTGTTCTACACACCTGTTTGCCCAGATGCTTGCACATCTCTGCAGGGTTTTTGTGCGTAGGCCCAGGCTCGGCTCTGGCTTGTCTCATTAATAGGCATGTAATCAAAGCTGCAGCACGGCTGAAAGCTTTTGTGTTTGTTTCGGTGGCTGGACTGCGGCCACTGCAGCAGGCTTGAGCAAACAGGCTGCTCTATACTAATGCACTAATCCAATATTTGTTTTTCTCTTTTGTTCTATTTTGCTCTCTATTTTGCTTTTTTTTGTCTTCCCTTCTGTTCATATATACCTCTCTTCTCTCTACTTCTGTTCTCTTCACTTGTCTGTTTTTGTTCTCTGTTCTTTTCCTTTCTTTTCTCTTTATCTCTGTTCTGTTCTATTGTGTTGTCTTCCCTTCTCTTCTCTTTTCTTTTCTCTCCTCTGTTATTTTTCTTAATCTTTACCTCTTTTCTGTTGTTCTCTATTCTTTCCCTTCTCTCCTCTCCCTTTCTCTTTCCTTTTCTTCTTCTTTCATCATCTTTACCTCTCTTCCTTTCTCTTCGTTGTTTTCTTCTCCTCTTTTCATCTTAACCTTTTTTCTGTTCTGTTATTTTCTTTTCTCTTCCCTTTTCTTCCCTTCTCTTCCCTTCTCTTGTCCTCTTGGCTTGTTCTCCTGTTTGGTTCTCTGTTCTCTGCTGCTGCTGTCCTCAGCTCCCTACAGTGTCAGGAATCTGAGTGAATCCTCGCTCACCCAGTACGAGCTGGACAGTAAGTCTGTAGACACACTCTTTCTGCTCTTCTGATTGCTGCGCTTGTTAACATTTCATATCCACAACCATCAAAAAGCTACATTTAACCCGCATAATTTATTCTGATAAAGGCCTTAAGACACGTTTGCTTCATTACATTTGCACTGAAGACATGAGGCTAATGAAGCAGTAGTGTGTTATGCAGTAAAAACAGCAATTGCTAGACTGTAACATGGGAATTCCACAGTTTTCTAATGATTTAATATGTTTTACGGCATTAACAAACCATTTACTGCAATACTATGATACTTTACGCTGAATAATTTTTGATACTGTATATTGTGTAATGTGTGTGTTTTGTCCTCTGCAGACCTGAGTAAACACAAGCGCTATGAAATCAGACTCAGCGTGTACAATGCAGTGGGAGAGGGGCCTGTCAGCTCACCACAGGAAGTGTTTGTAGGAGAAGCAGGTAAATCAATCCGGTAAATTCAGAAACCTCTCATTAGGACACGGCCAGAGCAAACCAACGCTGCATCTATACTGACTGGCCAAATCAATATCCAGCCTTTATTTCGTCACACATATAGATTCTGTTGTACTCACATGACACCCCCAATGTCTTTTTCGGCATTCTCTCTCTCTCTCTCTCTCTCTCTCTCTCTCTCTCTCTCTCTCTCTCTCTCTCTCTCTCTCTCTCTCTCTCTCCCTCTTCCTCTCCCTCTCTCTCTCTCTCTCTCTCTCTGTATGTATGTGTATCTGCTGTTTGTGTGCTTAGAGATTTCACCCTGAGATCAGAAGGTCGTGGGTTCTAATTTCTGGCCTGCTAGTGTCCTCCCTGAGGCTCCGCCCCATCTGCTGCTCCCTGGGTGCCCCTCTCTGCTGGCAGCCCCCTGGTTCATTTGATGAATGGGTTAAATGCAGAGAAAAAAATTTACATTGCTTACATTGTTTCCTGGAGGAAACTTTAAATCCTTGTTCACCTGAGGGAGCAGTGTGTGGGGATGGTGCCTTGCTCAAGGGTACCTCAGTCACTGGAGGTCCTGAAATTCAAACTCACAACCCTCTGATCAGAAGGTGGAAACTACCTAACCACCAGGCCACCACCTGCACAAATCAAAATCCAACCAAGAGTTGTGGAGAGGGTCCTATATAACTTTCCTGTCTTTGCCAGTAATGTGTCAGGAGGGGGAATTGTAGTTCATTACAGTCTAAAGTTAACATTCAGGCTAATGTTAGATGGGAAGTGGGTGGAGTGGCATGCCTTGAGAGCATAACAAGTAAACAAGTTAATTTCATTTTTCAAAGAACCTAAATAATTATTCTCTGAGAATTACCAGGACCTATTTATGTCACTGAAGCTGCCATTGATCTCGAGTGAGCTGCTGTTCCTTTTGTTCAGTTTTCCTTCAGCCTGTATTGAGTTTGATCTCCTTTGCTTTGTCTAGTGCCCACTGCTCCCCCTCAGAACGTCGCTGTGCAATCTTCGACTGCAACACAGCTTGATGTGACATGGGACCCTCCGCCACTAGAGGCTCAGAATGGAGACATTCAGGGCTACAAGGTAGCTTTAACATTTTATAGCAGCTGCAGATCCTTTTTATTTTGACCTTGCAGTCACATTTTACAGTGCAACAAACTCGTTTTAAAAACATAAGAGACGATTATCATTTTAATAGGGTTATTTATGTCTCTTCCACAGAAACATTTATCCAGGATAATTATATTCCACAGTGCTCATGTTACTAAAGAAGATGTATGATGAAAACAGTTTTCACCATCTTTTGAAAACATGACCTTTGGGTCATTTGAATGTCTGGGTATATAATCAAAGCTGATGTTCTGATGATTCAGAGCTGGAGTCCTTTTAATGTAAAGACAGTGAAAAAAAACACATCAGAGGAAACACGTCTCGCTGATTCCTCTAATGTGAAAACCAAGCCATAATGATTAATACACACCTTATAATACACCTGTTACAGTGTATATTAATTTAAGCAATTCACAACATTCATCTGTGACAAATCTATTCCTTTATGCATCACTAATTAGACAATATCAATAAATTATGGGACTGAATAAAAAATATGAATATTTAAGCGAGCTCTTCTTGTTTCAAAGGGCTATCTGTGCTCTCAGAAGATCCTGAAATAAGATCTTACAAAGCGACTTTTATCGTTAAATTAAGTTTCATCTAGAGGTCAGCTTGACTCTATTTACCGTACTGCTTCAGATAAAACCCTCCATTATGATGAGTTAATCTGTGCCTTGAATCCTAATGACCTCTTCTGCCCTCTCTTGCTGCGCAGATCTACTACTGGGAGTTCCAGCTCCAGAATGAAACAGAAAGGCTGCGTACGCTCTTCCTGCCCGAGCTGGGGGTCAAGTTGAAGAACCTGACCGGCTACACAACCTACATGATCAGTGTGGCCGCCTTCAACGCCGCCGGGGATGGGCCGCGCTCTCCAGCCACTAGAGGGCGGACTCAGCAAGCAGGTACACACTGGAGCGCTGGACACATGAATGGTGTCCGTCAGCTTGTTCCATTATTTTCAGACTTTGAGAACCATGTTGCTCTGGCAATACCACTTCTTATTTATTCATTTATTCCATAGCGACTAAACAAACTAGAAAATGTTTGTCAAATTCTTTTATAAATATGTACATTTTGTCTGAATGTAATATATATTCAGGTGCAAACACTATGGCACACATTCACACAGTATATGAACAAAAGTATTGGAACGCCAGGCAATTAAACCAATTCGAATACACAGACTTCTGTTGGACTGATGTTGGTCAATGGCTCGTAATCTCTGATCTAGTTCATCCCAAAGGTGTTGGATTGGGTTGAGGTGAGGGCTCCATGCTTCCCCAAGCGGTGAGGTTTCCGTGCGGATTAAATGAACATTCCATTTATTTGCCAAGTAGAAAAAAATAAAACATTCACTATGTGGACAAAAACATTGGGACACACCCACACAAAGTTTTTGTGGGCACAGTTTGAAGAAGAAGCTTTTCTATTCCAGCATGACTGCCCCAGAGCACAAAGTAAGCTCCATAAAGACATGGTTTGAAAAGTTCAGCATGGAACAACTAGACTGGGCCGCACGGAGCCCTCACCTCGACCCAATCCATCACCTTTAGCATGAACTAGAACAGAGATTGTGAGCCATTGCCCAAGATCAGTGGTATTTATACCATATTGTTTGCATTGCATTCAGCAAATTGAAAAGTGTGCGGAAGTGTGTTCTCTGTAAAGGGTGTCTAATTCTTTTCACGCAGAATATCAATAAGATATGTAATTTTACTATAAATACTTTTTAAGGTTGTCTTCATTCTTAGTGAGAAATGGGACCATAAATCCTTAAAAAAAAAGCAATATAAAATGCATTAAAATATTTATTCATATATTAACAAACTAAGTGCAGCTTTCTCTTGAGAAGACATCAGCAAAAATGTCTCAAATCTACTTTTAGTGCCTGAATTTCTCAGCAGAATTGAAACAGAATGATCGACGTATATGTTCAGAGGCAGTAAATAAGTTCTGCACAAACTGGCATTTGTAACTCAAGATCAGTGAAACACAATTATGAATCAGATGTTTTAAAAAAAAGTCTGGGAGGATGTTCTTTAGCTTTGTGCCCACTCTGTTCCCACAGCTCCCCACTGCATAGGTTATGAAACTTCAGTACAAGAGGTCACACGTCTTGTTGCATACATAACTGCAACGATTCTTGGCCTTGAAGAGATGGCTTGTGTTTAGGGTTAGTGTTCTGGGTGGCTCTAATCCAATCTGACAGTTTTGGGAGTCATTGGCCCTTTCCAATGGGAAGGCCCCAGGCCCGGAAGACTATGGCGGCGTGCTAGGGGGAAGTTGATGGTATGGGTGGCATGTGGTGTGAGTTTTGGCAGGATTGAACAAAGAACTCTGTGTTCTTGGTGTCCCATGCTCTCCACTGTGGTCTGGGCAGAAAAAGGACTTTTTCTAAAACAAATTCCTCTGGTTGTTTCCTTTCCCTTGAAAGCCTTGACAGTGTAGCAGGGAGGTGACGGCGGGAACAGAAAAGGCAGACAGTAAGCTCAGTGCTGAGATCCTGGGCCATCAGCCAATACAAGCTTCTCTGCTCCTGCTGCAAAAGTGGCTAGCAATACCGCAGGATCGGCCTGATCCCAGATGGTCGTGATGCATTTGTATAACAAATTGAAAAGTAGAGTTAGAACTTTGGACCTGGCTTAGCGAGCTCGTTAGCTCATGCAATCTGAGATAAGTGTGAACCAAGAAACACTGAAAGTTAGAAGCTTGTGACCACTTTATCATAAATGCGTACATAAACGCACACATTTGTGTGAACAGTAAACCTCTGAAATTAGCTGGTGTAACGTTTCAAGAGCACCCGCGAATACTGAACAAAACCTGAATTTGTGATGTGATGTAAAAAAAAAAGTGTTGTTTTACAGTGTAAACCCTAATCATGCCCCCAAATATTCTCGCAAAACACTTTAATTTAATTTAAAACTCATCTTAATACGAATGTAAAGGTAAACCTGTATACATGCTGTACACTGAGCTGCTGTCTCCCACAGTGCTAGAATGTAAGATACCGATGTTACTCCAAAGGTTGATAAGAGTAACGTTCTCTATAATGAATGCAATAAGGAATACTTGTGTCATCGGTATAAAGACATTTCTTTAATGATATTTTTCGTAATAATTTAGCACTAAAAGGCATGAAAAAATATATATTGTGGTGGATATTGGCGAATTAGCAGGGATTTCCGCTAACAAATATTAGTTAGATGTTAAGATAAATACGCAAACGACTGAAGCCACGACTTTGCAGATGTTTACTGCCATGGTTATGACAATGATATGTAGCAAGGTTCCTGTAAATTGCTACCTAAATGTCAGTAATTTAATCTCCATCCAAGACTGTGTTTGTGTTCCTCCTTAGCTCCCAGCACTCCCAGCTTCATCCACTTCAGCGAGCTCACGACCACCTCTGTGAACATGTCCTGGGGAGAGCCCAGGCAGCCTAATGGCATCATTGAGGGCTACCGCCTTGTCTACGAGCCTTGCACACCAGTTGATGGTGAGAAACTTTCGAACCATTTACTGAGGTAGACTTAAGGAGGCCTTGATTTACACCCGTCTGCCACTGCTGCCCTTTAAACTCCCAAATCTCAGAAATTTGCTTTCTAAATTGGTTCAAGCTGTGGGCCTCCCATACGAAGGCAAAACATGTAATAGTTGGCATACTTCTGCTACGTTTCAAGCTCTGTAATTGACTGAGGCATGATTTAAACACATCTTAGCGTGGCTCATTCGCTAGATTCCTACGTAATTAAGAGCAGATGAAGACTGAAAGAAAAAGAGGGTGCCTGTGGTACCCAACTCAGTAATTTTATTCAAAGTGGTGCAGATGTGAAGATATGATGTTTACAGTGGGCCTGTCTCTCTGAAACCAAAGGTCACACTCAAATGTAATAGTCCCTTTATGTTTATAAAAGCATATTAAGTATACCCTGCATAATGTAAAAAAGGGCTAGAGAGACGTTTGCTGAGTAAATAAGGATATTTTCTTTGACATTTGACAGTAATTTAAAAACTATTAAATGAAACTGTGTTGAGTTCTCTCCATTTTCTTTGCAAAATGCCCTTTTAACAAGAGTGTGGAATAAAAAACTATCGAATAATTCTTCATTATCCCTCATGCCAAGGAAGATAATTTGATGGGAGTGTCTTTAATGTGAGCAGTAACTTACTTATGCTTACTTACTGCTTATTTAAGTCACCATGAAAAACAAGGTGTCCCTAAACTTTTGACTGCCAGAGTATTTGTGTGTGAGCTCTTTCTCTCGATTTTAGCATGTATCTAGAGTTGTAGTGTCTCCTTTACAGACTCCTCTCCTCACACTCCAGGTGTCAGTAAGGTTGTTACAGTGGATGTGAAAGGCAGCGCCCCCCTGTGGATGAAAATCAAAGACCTGGCCGACGGGGTGACCTACAACTTCCGCATCCGTGCCAAAACCCTGACCTACGGGCCAGAGGTGGAGGCCAACATCACCACAGGACCAGGAGAAGGTCTGGCTGACTGAGTGTTTAATACATGTGTAGCCAGTTTCCTGGGCCCAGATTAAGCCCAAGCGTTTTTTTAATGGAGCTAGAATTGCAATGCAGTCCATATAGGTTTAATCCATGTCAAAGAAAACAACCAGTGGGTTAATTTTTGTTTAGCCTTGTGCTGGGATTTCCAAACCTTTTTGTGGAACATGATAGACCTTTCAGTGCGTGGTACCCATAGGCTTGCACTACACAGCCCCTTACTTTGTTGTTGTTGGTCACCATAGGTGCTCCCGGGCCTCCAGGGGAGCCGTTTATCTCACGGTACGGCGCAGCCCTCACCCTCCACTGGACCAGCGGTGACTCTGGCCGAGCCCCCATCACACGCTACGTCATAGAAGCCAGACCATCAGGTGAGTCCCAGAGTACAGACATGAATTGAGCCTAATCCCGACAGAAGTTAGAATCATGTTGGAAAATGATCTGTACATGTTTTAACAACCTTTAGATGAAGGATTATGGGATATTCTTATCAAAGACATCCCTAAAGAGGTGACATCTTACACTCTTAACTTGGACATGCTGAGAGAAGGGGTCACCTATGATTTCCGGGTGATTGCGGTCAATGACTACGGCTATGGCTCTCCCAGTGCTCCCTCCCCTTCCATATCTGGTAAGAAATTTTACATTTGAATTCAGTCATAAATTATCGTTTTCATAATTTTGAAGTATTATTTTGGTTCACTGGTTTTGAAGTGTTAAGGGGCAGCCAAAATGGAATATATGGCATATAAATATCTTCCTTATGTGTTTTAGATATGACAATAATCTTACTTTTTACATTTGCAGCCCAGAAAGTCTCTCCTTTTTATGAGGAGTGGTGGTTTTTGGTGGTGATAGCACTTGTGGGCCTGATATTCATCCTCCTGCTGATCTTCATTCTCATCATCCGTGGACAAAGTAAAAAGTACACCAAGAAGACTGATTCAGGTATGCTGTGAAACTAGAACTCCATCTTATCACTTCTGGGTCCAGAATTTAACTGATTCATTGTACCATTCATTGTACTTGTTGGCACAAAAAAAATTAGTCTAATTTTTAGTCTCAATTTGGCTATGTTATGGATATGTAAATACCTGTATACGTAGTTCATAAATATGGATTCCTTCCTAGCCATGGATCATCGCTTCATCCTTGCAAATATCCTTGTTGGGTCATAGGGGTTTACTAAGGCTGTCTACATGGTTTTTTTTAGATCAGGAGATTTATTTTTCCCTGGGTGTGTTGTGGGGTTTGCTGCAGGAGTACAGGGCGCCAGGTTTTAACCATCCCTTTATGACCTCATAATTATTGGCTCTAAGTCAGGCTTGTTGGACGGTGTTGGACTCCACCAGGGCTGGCCAATTCTCTTCGTGATTTTCATGGACAGGATTTTTTAGGGCAGTCAGTGGGTGGAGGGTAGTGTCCAGTGTAGGGAGCTCAGGATTGCATCTCTGCTTTCTGCTGATGATGTGGTTCTGCTGGATGCATTTAGGTGGTGCGCAGCTATCTGTAAAGCAGCAGGAATGAATATTAGCACATTTAGGTTTGTGTTCATGGTTCTGTATTGGACAAAGGCTGGTTCCCTCCAAGTTGGGAGTGAAATACTGCCTTGAGAGAAGGAATTCCTTGGGGTCTTTTCTCAAGGGATTGTGAAAGATGAACTGTTGGATAGGGGCCAGAGAGTGGCTGGGTGCTCTCTGGGATAGGGTGAGAACTCTGAGCGGGGCCTTGAGTAGCTGGCTGCTACTCTGCATTAAAAGGAGCCAGTTGAGGTGGAGGAGACCACAGGGCAGATGCAGGGCATACTGGAATTATAGCTTGACTGGCCTGGGAACGTCTGGAACCCCCCAGGAGGAGCTGGTGGATGTGGCTGGGGAAAAGTCAGGGTTACTTTCTACCACCACAACCTGCATAGTTAATGAATGAATAAATACGTAATTGATTACATATATAAGGACTATTCGTTTTTTTTTTTCATTATATTCTATCCTTACATCAAATTTTCGGATCATTATTGTCAGATCATTATAATGATAAGTAAATATCTGCTCCATTTCTTCCACAAACAATATTGGTCAAAAGCTCAGATTTTGGACTTTCATTAGAAAGTTGCATGTTTTTGCTGCTGCCAGCAATAATTTTGACTAAGGAGTAATTAAACAGAGGTTCATTTAGGACCATTAAACATTCTGAATGAGTGACTCTTGCAGATGCCGTAGTAGTTAAAGTTGCCTCGCATGATCAGGGGTTAAGACTCTGCGTGGCCATGTGTGAACAAAGTCTCAGTCTCATGTAGGCCCATGTGCAGTCGAGGCATATTTTCTCATGATTAACAGCAGACGACCTGTGAGCCTGTGTTTCAGCAGCTAACAAAATGGACAGCGAGCGTTTAACCAAGCGTGGAGTGATTTAAGCACACACAGACTTCCTGAGAGAAATCACTTTGGGAGTGTACACATGCACTTTATCTCCAAAAATAAGAGTGACATAGGAAAGGTCAGGAGTCTGTGTGTGTGTGTGCGTCTCACATGGCTGCTTGTGAGCTTGGTCAGCGTTTTGGTGGATGGTGCCAGGGCCGAGGTCAGTCAACAGGGCTGTGGATGCTTGTAGAAGCACAAGGGACGTGCTTGTGTGAGACACAAAGGACCGCTCTCAGGGTCTGCCCTGCCCCCCTCGTCTCTCTCTGGCCCTCTAGCTTTGGTCTGTTCATCTGCCACACCGTCCTTTCTCTGAAAACACACCTCACACCAATTCCTTACAGTGTGTGCCTAAGGCCGATATTATATGTGTAAAATTGTAGATTCCACACAGAAGGGCTGTCAAATATATAATATAATTCATTGATCCCAGTATGTTTTTGTGGTTATAAATTGCAATTAGTCATATTTATCTTGTGAAATTTGGCCTTAAAGAAACATTATTTCCATTATTTCCATTTAGAAGCAGCACATTTTGTTATAAGAGTTAAAGAACATTATTTTAATTGTGTATGGTTTCCCACTTTGCTGCTGTTTTTCAGTGTAGTCTGCTGAAGGTAAAATAATTGGCATCCTAATTATGAGACACAGCAGTAAACCAAGGATGAAGCCTCGATGCAATGTGATAAATAACTGCACTTCATTTTGGATTACAGTTATTTATGCTTGTAAGATCATGTGATGACAAAAATATGCATAATTTGTTAGTTTTGTTCTCTGCAATATCAGATTTGCAAAGACCAATATCACTATAAAAATTAACAAACAAAATATGCAGCTAGAAAGTGCCAGTGTGTGCCCGGGTTATAGAGAAGTTTGAAGCTGTCAGGTTTCACTGAGGCCCTGAACATGTAATTAGGAAGCAGGCTGTTGAAGGACCAAATCATTTTTATATGCTATAACATTCTAACTGCTCTGGTAAAATCCACACATTTCTAATACTCAAGTAGATAGATCAAAATGTATTTTTTGTTACTGTTGTGATTTGCACACCAGGTATTTTTACACATTTAAATACACATTTAAACCTAAAATTGGTAAATAATAAAGGAGAGCAGTTTTTCATCATTTAACACACTGGCTTCTGTCTGCAGCACGATTGCAGTCAATTCACACACTGGTGCAGCTCTTTGTCAGTTTTTTGTTTTATGTTTTCTTCAAATTGAACAAACAGAAAGGTTTCAGCATACATAACTGTAGGAGAAGCGAAATTTACATGCGCAGTAAATCGATTTAAATGGAATTTCAAATTTCAAAAGAAGAGCAGAGTGTGTGGACAGCACTTTGCTCACGGGTACCTCAGTGGTGCTGTGTATTGAAGCCACGACCTTCCGATCACAGGGGCAACTCCCTAACCAGTAGGTCAGCAGCTGCCCCAAGTAAGAGCAGTCTGATCTGAACTGAGTGGGATTGAAAGACTCCTATTTTATTACCATCCAAAGAACAAGTGTCCTGCATGGTTCCTCTTACATTTTTTTAATGTTACTTAAATGTATTCAAAAGTGTGTTGTGGACCAAAATGTAGAACAGTAGGCCAGACATGGTTTAATCATTTTCTGTAAAATAACATTTAGGAACGTTAAAAGCTTTGGACATCAGGTTCCTGTCCCCACCATTGTGGACTATTCTCCATAATCTAGAATAGAACAATTTACATCACACTATTTTAAATGACTGTTTAAATTATATCAGTTTATTTATGCTGAGATAAAATAAATAAGTGGAATTATTCTTTAAATGCACTCTATTTGCAGTTCAAATAAAACCAAAACTTTTGCATTTATTGTTATCACTTGTCCTGTATGTGGGTGGCCATTCAATGGAGGGAAAGAGGGAGGAGGAGGAGGAGACTGAAAGGGCAAATGAGATTTTTTTAAGTACAGGGGCTTCAGACAGAAATGAGATTTTTTTATCTTCGCAATGATGGAGAACTTCTGGAGACAATAGAGTTTTAGCTTGCCTTTGGAAATCATGTTGTATCAAACTACTTTGAATGACTGTTTGAATTCTACCAATTTAACAAAGCTGAAGTTGAATTGCTATTATTCTACATAATATTATCTAGAACAGAACAATTTACTTCGAGCTACTTTGAATGACTAAATTCTACCAGTTTATTTATGTTTAGTTAAAAATAATAAGTGGAATTATTCTTTAAATACACTCTATTTGCAGTTTGTGCCAGGAATAAAACCAAACCTTTTGGATTTACAGTGGATCTCTTGTCTGCATACAGGTGGCCATTCAAACTGCACATCTCTGCCCCTTTCCCATGGAGAGATGATGAGGCTGGACGAAGGACGCTTCCCGGCGCTGGAGCTCAACAATAGACGCCTCTCTGTCAAAAACTCCTTCTGCCGCAAGAATGGCATCTACACCCGGTGTGTATGCTTTCCCTTCAAGTTAGAAGATCATGCTTGTTTAAACATGTGAACAAACACATACCGGACAAGCGCATTTTACAGTTTACGAGAGCTGTCTGGCGCCCATCTGTAGCTGCACGCTGTATGACTCTGTCATGACATTTATGGGACCATCGTATGAACAGATATGAATGGTGGATCCATTTCTATTAATGTACAGGATCTAGAGTGCCTTCAGAATCTGTGGATATACTAAAGTTAGTCATTGTAAACCCAAAAACATCCACCTATATGGGTTAAAACTCCTGGTGAGTGCTCGGAGGCCGGCACCTGAATGCACATGAGGTGCATTTATGACAAAAACACCCATTACTAAACAAAGGTAGATACTATATGACATGTTACGGTAAATCTGTTTGTAGCAAACAGACTTTTCCACAGAACGTATGCTTTTTTTCCACCACAAAATTAAGTCAATTTACGAAAGGAGACCACAATAAGAAAACCAGACCGAGCATTGTCTTGCCTGCCTAGAGCTCAGGCCCCACAGCTGATTTAAATTCAGCTCCCTGGCATCCATTAAATGTATTGAGTTGAAAATTGGCCAAGATTCTAATGGCAGTTACCCCTTCCCACTTTCCAACAGCAATCTGTCAACCAAAAAGAACACGAACAGACTGTGCAGAACAAACCGCCCCCCCTTTTTCAATTCTTATTGACATTCAAAGTGCACATTGTAGAAAGTTGCTATTTATGTAAGGGCTCCCAACACAAAGCGCCTCTTTTTCCATGCATGAGGATCTTGTTTGTTTCCTCCAGACAAAAGCAGCTCTTGGCGAGCCTGGACCGTATTCGCCGTAGTCCTCCTGGACTTGCTTTCTCTGCTGCTCTGCCTGAGAAGGCATGCACCCGCAGCACAAGGGCACTTTGCCTTTTGCATTTTGTGCAAACACAGATTGCACAAACTCTAAATGCAGTTCCTATCAGAGCTGGCTCAGCATTCTGCACCCATGTCCCCCGAGAGCAAGGCGGAGGGTCAGATGGCCAATCGCGTGGAAGGTTGGGTTTGTGGACAACTTCCTGTGGGTAGTAACCGGAGAAGACTTTTTAGGCCCATTAGAGTGGAATGCATGTGTAGGGGTGTGGGGGAGTTTGTGCTGTGCTGGTCTGAGGAGGCCTGCATGGGATCAAAGGAGCCAGAACAGCTCCCTTGCCCCTTTGAACACTTGCACTTGGGCTGCAGTGCTGCTACAGAGCTGCCCACTCCGGGGAGGGAAGGAAGGAGGAGGGAGAGAGAGGAAAAGCAACAGAGGTTTCAGACACAGACAGAAATTGGATTTATTCGCTTCTCAGTGATGGAGAACCACTGGAGACGATAGAGTTCTAGTTCTGGCTTGTATGGTTTTTTTAGTCATAGGCAGGGCTCGATTGAAGGGTGGGTGCATACAAGAATTCCTCTTGTCCATTCTCTTTCAACTGATATCATATACTCTGATCTAGAATTGGACAGGTACGTGAAAAAGTAGGCCAAACTCAGACCGTTGCTGAGACGTCGAGATCTGACCAGGACTGGCTGGTAAAGCAAAGTTAGACAGGGAGATTGATCTTATTCTCTAGCGCCTGTTCATGTTATGAAGCATATAACAAATTGTACATCATATTATATAGCTACGTAGACTTTTAAAATGATATCCTAAAATGATAAATCTCAAGCCTGAGACTAAAGTACCTCTGCGCTGCACATTTTAGTGTTTTCTGTGCTCTATCACCTTCAAGTCAGGAAAGAGCTGATTACAACAACTTTTAATTGCCTCTGGAAACACCCCTCTATTCATTACTCTGCAATTTTCTCTGTCCTTTTGCTGCTGTACTTGCACGGTCATGTTTATTGCTGTCTACCTCTATTCTGCATTATTGCACACATTAGAATATTGCTTGGTTTATAATACTATATTCATCCAGACTAATGCCGTAGATATTTTCGACTCCACTAAATGTGGTCGGGTTTTTCTTGCACTCTCCTGTCTGCACTTGTGGTCATTCAGTGTTCTCTTCTGATCTTGTGTCGCATCAATGTTTCGTTCCGCAGTGTGCTGTGTACATGCTTGAAATGACAATAAAATCTGTCTGACTTGACTTGACTTAAATAGTTGGATCAAATGCGTTAGACCAGGGAAAACACCAAAACATGAAGATTATGGGTGCTCTAAGATCAACTCTGGGAACCACTGGATGAATGGATGAGGGATGGATGGATGGCTGGATAAATAGACGGTGGATGGGGCAGGCAGGGGATTAGTAGTACTGAAGGGGAGAAAGAGAAAGAGAGGATCCAGGATTGAATAATTGATGCTACATGGTGGATGGTGATGGGTGTTGGGCTGACATGGCTTCTCCTCAGAGGTGCTTTAAGGCTCTGCCTCTTCAGAATTTTAAGCAGACACTTTTTCATAACATCCCCCTCCCCCTATGAGCTCATCCCAGGGGCCCTGTTTTCTCTGGGTTAACTCTTTCACAGCCAGAGCTGTCTTGCAATATTCAACCCATTTGTGTGTGTCCAGAGGTCCTGGCTCATCTCAGTCTTGCTCTAATACCCCGACTAAACCTGGTACTGGACTCAGGCCCACATGTATCCAGCCAACGACATAATGAGGGCTTGGAAAGGGGCTGTTCACTGATTAAAAATTAGTTGGATTGAAATCTGCATGGAAATATTCATGCGTAGTTTCTGGTCAATGGCTTTAGGATAACTTAGTTTTTTCTGGTTTCATAAAATATAACGTACTATAAATCAGCTCTTGTTAAAAAACAGTATGGTTAAAGTTACATTCAATTATCTTTTTTGCATTTGGAAACTAATAGAACCCCTAATAGAAAAGTCTGGTCTTGGAGGATTTGCCAGGACAACCACTAAGAGGACAGACTTCAGCTGGGTCACCTTGCCCTGAAGCATTAATCGGGAAAAAAAAAATCTTTGTTACTTTCTTCTTTCTTAAGCTAACCATTAAAAATGAGATGAATCAATGTACTTACATCCAGTCTCTTCTTGCCCTGCTTTTAAAAATCCTTCCCTAGTTGAAGAGGCCTGCATACAAATACCTGATGTTGCTTGTCTCATTACCTTCTGTTCTTCCTGAATCTTTTTTTTCTGTGCTTTGATTTATATACTTAGCTTACTGAAGCAGGGCAGCTTTGGGGTCCTCCTCCTCCTGTTTAGTTCAAAAGCTAACATCTCCAGTGACCTTGGCTCTGAGCACATGGGCGCTCATTAGGGCAGATCAAGTAAACTGGAGCTCAAAAAGACCTCTACTTTGATTTGGGCCAGTGGAGTCAAAGTGCTGTGGTTTCAGCACTATGTGTCCAGGACAGGCAAATGTTTTGCTCCCCTTTGCCTCATAGCAAAGCTCACGGAAACATCTGTTGCTCTCTGACACGGGGGGCAGCCCCCGATGTGCATGAGGGTCCTCATTCAGATAGAATCAACCGAGAGAACTCTTCTGTGAGGAGGGTTTGCTGGCCTGAGGGTCTAATTTGTGTAGCGTGATGCTTTTCAAGAGCACCAGTGGGTCCGGCCCTTTCCACATGCCAAACAGACGCCTCCCTATCTCCTCAAAGATCAGAGCAGCTCGGGAGATTAGGGGCCAATTATGAATGGCTATTCTGTGGTAGCGCTGCTCCTTCCCCCTGTTCCTCTGAAGGAGCCTGCTCCTTTTCTGCCCTCTGTTTGTCCGTCTGCTTTACAGTAGGTTTCTGGTGAATCCCCTTACGGTGGTGTGTGACTTTCGTCTTCCGACCACCGGGGTGTAATGGCATTACGCTTCTTACTCACTCGGATTGGAATGGGGAAAATGTTCAGTTTTAATAAAAGTCACATTTTTTATGGTTCGGAAAAAAATGTAATCTTTCAAGATTGCATCTTTCAAAAATAATTATTTTCATATTTCTGTGGCCAAGGCCTCACAAAACCACAAAGTGTTCCTTGAGACCTGGACTGTATTGGATAAATGGTGACTTTATGCAAAATAAATGCTGCCATACGATTTCACATAATAGAGGCAATTAAATAAATATGCCCATTTTTATATAAGTTGAAAACCCCTTTTAACCATGTCTTCAAGGCTAACATATGTAAAATCACCTTTTGGAACTACAGCAATGTTTGCATCAGGCTTATTTCAAAAAGGCAAAGAAAAATTCCACTTTTCATGAAATGGGCCCTTTAAACTTCAGAGTGGGCACACTGATCTGGGATGATTTCTTTTACTTAGATTGAAATGACTTCGGGCATGATGAATCTAGGTCAGAGCTTTTACTCTAATGCTCTGTATATGGACACTAATCTCTGTATTTTTCCTGCTCTGTCGTCTCTCCCGGTCGCAGGTCTCCTCCACGGCCCAGTCCTGGCAGCCTGCACTACTCTGACGAGGACGTCAGCGCTAAATGTAATGACTTGATCCCAGCTGAGAGCAGTAGCCTGACTGAGAAACCCTCCGAGGTGTCTGACTCACAGGTACCGGAGACCACCATGGTTAGAATAAATAACATACATTCAAAAACACTCAAGGCTGGTTCCGTGGATTCTGTGAATCCAGGTTCAGTGAATTATTCCTGGTCTTATTCTGAACAGCACTGTCAATATTGCTACACCTTTGAAAAAACCCCACTTAATCCAGGATTAGGTTTAATGGAGATTTAATAGGTCCACGGAATGTATTTTTAGTTTTTAACTGATATTTAAAGTGATTAAAGTGATATGTATCTTTCTTCTTTATCTATGGCACGTTTGCATTTCCATTTTATGAATCCCAGGTTCACAAAACAGCTCTCGACCCAGTTTCTTTGGGGGTTTTTTTTCACTAAAATAGTTGACGTTGTTCTGCATAAGCCTGCTTGTTTTTCTGTCCTCCGACATCATAGATAAAGAGACATTCCTATTTCTCCATTATGTACTGCAACATTCCCAACGGGAAAGGACACCCCTCCCCCAGTGTGGAACATTGTATAAGCACAATGGCTTTAGGCGTGATCATTTCTGCTAACCTAGGAAAATAAAGGGGTTGGCATTCTATTCGATAAAAATGAGCGAGCCTGACCTTTCCCTGACAAATGATGCTCCATATTGATCCGAGCAGACGCTCCTCACCGTTTTAGTCATCTATGCGTGGCGACCTCCCATGTGGGAGACAGATGGGAAGAATGGCCTGAGCTGATTCTCATGTCCAGAGATTTCAGCTCACTTATTTCAGCAGGAGTTAGATTTTATCCTGCAGGAAATGCACTGATGGTCTAGGGTGGGATTTCATGGCCTTAAGCACAGGCTATGTGACTCAAACAGAACTGATACTAGAGCTGACACCATTTGTTACAATAGTAATTGGATAATCGACTGACTATTTTGACAAATTGACTCTTTTGTTGCATTATTGCCTCACAATAAAAAACTAAATTTAATTCGTCTCCATTTCAAATATATTATAAATACATTGGTAGAAATGCAAAATAATCTTAGTCCATAAGACCAGTAGGCAAATGTAAAATAAGCATTATAATCATAATGAAAAGTAAGGAGAAGATGCATTGACTGTTTTCTTACATCAGGTAATAGTTTTGAATATCTGTGACAGCCCTAATTAAAATACAATGGACAGATGGACGCGTTTACATTTTTTAACTAGATATCAAATTGGGAGCTGGGGACACTTTTTTTGTTTGACCACCTCTGCACCCTCAACAAATTCCCACAGTGGGGTTTCTCCTGTTTGCCAGGCATCAACACTGTAAAAACAACCTTCCTCTGGGGTCAAATAAACACTTGCTCTTTGAGGCGACACCAGATGCATTTTTTCTCCCACATTGCGTTAATTTGCATTGTTTACCTTGCACTAGTGCAAATAAATGCACATGAAAAGACCCCTGCTAAGCCTCCAGGTGGGATTGAAACTTTTAAAGTGCAGGAGTACAGTCACTCTCACTCTCTGCCTCAGATGCTTCAGTCACAGAGGAGTGCAAAACTTCTGGTAGATTTTACACTGTAAGAATTCTCTAGGAGAATATTCTCAGATACACTCTGAGACAACTAACATAAAAAGACAGACAAATTATTAATTTTTTTTAAATTCTGAAATTCCGAGTCCAATGTCACCTAACATCCTAATATGACTCTTCACCCATTTAGGAGGATCTTGTGTTTTCATATCAGATTCTGGCTCCACAGAGCTTGGGGTGAGGCCATTCTGTCACATATGTGTGTTAGCCTAGTGTTACAGCATTTTTGGTGGAATGTGTAGTTGCTGTTAGTTCTTTGTCAAATCAATAGCTGAAGTTAATCGGTGTATTAGAGAGGATAGAACTCTAGTGTACCTTCGAATTGTGTGTGATCTCAACAGTAGAGTTAGACATGTTTGATCGATTCTTTGTAGTCTCTTTAAATATAAAGTACATTTGGATTTTCCTTTGGATGCCACTCTAAACCAGTGGTTCCCTACTGTGGGCCTAGAGCATTCTTTCCCACATGTGTTTTTCCCCACACACTCACTGTACAACATGGAAAACAACAAAATAAGTTGCTCTGGGACCAAGGTTTAAATCATCTCAAACTTTTAATACACCCTTAAAAGTACAGGCTGGTAAATTGGTGGTTAAAAGGTTCTCCCTTCTTAAGGAAGAATACTGCTAATTAAGTGACTTAAGTAAAAATGTAAGCACTACTAAAGTTGTCAAAATGCAATATAAATAAATGAATTAGCTTGCAAGAACTCGGGAGAGAACATGTGTAAGCAACTGCTTAGTTCCTAAAAGAACAAATGTAACAATTGCCTAAACAGCTAGTTAGCTGTTTGCTTCAAAGCTGAGTTAACTCTGTTTTACCGTTAGTAATACAGCTGAATGCTTTACTAGAAAAAATCTAAAGTAAACCTAAAGTTTCTGTAATTACAAAAGAACCATCAGGGAAAAATGGAAAAACCGCCAACTGCTCCCTCTTCACTGGGCATATGAATCACATAGCTTTGGCAAAGCACTTTTCCTTCTGACGGTGCACTAAACAATTAATCAATGAAACCATTAATGAACAGGACTGTGTAACATTGTATTCCGGTTGTCCACCTGCAGGGCAGCGACAGCGAATACGAGATGGATCCCAACCGGCAGAAAACCCACTCCTTTGTCAACCACTATATCAGCGACCCCACTTACTACAATTCATGGCGCAGACAGCAGAAAGGCGTGTCCCGCCCCCCAGCGTACGGTTATGGGCAACCCGACGGAGTGGCGGAGCAGGAGTCCCGCCCCCACCCACCCGCTCTGCCTCCGCTGCCCCCTCTGCTGCCCCACAGCACGCCCTCCCCGCAGCCCCAGGGCCAAGGCACGCTCTTCAGGCCCAAAGGCAGCCGGACTCCCACACCTTCACTGCTGTCCTCCGAGACCCACAGCCAGCACGCCCTCTACCGGCCCCCCAGCAGCCTGGGGGCCTCCACCCAGACACCTGCCACTGGCTTCTCCTCTTTCGTTTGATACAAGACTCTTGTTCCAATGACCCCACCACAACCCTCCTGGCTGGGGCTCCTCCCCCCCACGTTGCTGTTGTTGTGGTCTGTTCCCTCTCATACTCTCTTTTTTTTTGATGGACATTTTAAACAGTTTTATTTATAGAGGTGTTACTCAGTGCTGAGCATCCTTGGCTGCTTTCTTTGAATTTCTCTCACCCCTCCGTGAGTGTACGTGTGTGCGCATGTGTGTAAGAGCATCGGAGAACCGACAATCATTCAGAGCGAATGTGTTGTTGTTTAGGATCAGTGGAGTCACTCAGCCAGTCACTTCTAAAGAATGGTTGATCTGAGATATTTCTAAGCTGCAAAAATGGAAAGATATTTTTGAAAACGAAAAGAAGGATTCTGTCAGTGAAAGACGAGATACAGCTCAAATTCAACCAGGACAAGAAAGCAACATCACAGGCTTTGCATGTACTGCTACAGTTTCCCCAAAGCGCCAGTCATCTTGGGTGTACATAAATCCTGGGATTTCATGTAACATTCATTTAAATTCACTCAGTCGTTCCCATTCATGACAGCACCTTGCTCAAAGCATAAAATGCAGCTAAATGTATCGGTCGGACAAGAGGAAAGGATCTTCTTGGACTGAACACGTTTCAGTTTTAAGTGATGGTTTAAAACCCTTTATTCTTAGCCACGATGCTATTTTTAGTAATAAATCAACCTTGAGCTTTTACCTGAGATATTGCTAAGCTTGAAGCTGTGGATAATACAAAAGTTGTTGCTAGTTGATTTTTTTGTTGTGTCGCTGTGTGTTGTCATGCAAAAGGTTATGGTTATGTTCATAATCATGGATCTACAAGGAGATTTCCTTGTTGAAATGAGACATGGACCATCGCAGAGCTGTGATATCTTATTACTCCAGACGATGGACAGGTGTTTGACACTGTGAGAACGGCAGAACTCTCCAGAGTATAAATTGAAAAGCAGTAGTGTATTATTATTTCTGTGAAATGAAATAAGGCCGTGCCACCAAGCCAGGTTACAACATGAACAAATAGCAGCTCTATGAAGCAGCGCTTGATGTTTACTGTCATGTGGGAAATTAAGAGCATAAAGGCAATTGCCCATGAAGAATAGTTGAACACCGGCGTTGCATATGAGAAGAGTCCAGGACTGAATCCGCTGCCCTTATTTCAGCTGATTTGTACAGAAAACAAAAAAACTGTCATCTGTCTGCATGAGCTCAGATTACATTGCCTAAATTCCGAGAGCAGAAGACAGCCTTTATCATCTCACTGAAGAAAAAAACTGAAAACTATGTTTATTTCTTTTTGCGTTGTATGTACTACTCTGAATATATTGTAGAATGTGTTTTTACAGTTCACAGTGAGAAACCGTGTACACATATGCCTACGTGTATGACAGCAGATATGCTTAATTTATTTATGATTATTTGATCATTCGCTTTTATATTCCAAGTGAAGCAAGATGGCGGTTCCACATGGAATTTCTTTAAAAGAAACAACAGAAGAACTGGAATTTACGATAAATCACAACCCACACTCCTGTCTTGTTCTCTGTGAGGTGACCATCACTGTACAAATCCTTTAAGGAATTATAATGGGCCAGCCCATGGTTCTTTTCCAAAATAAATTATTTTATTTTTCAGTGCCGCTGTTGGTTTCTCTTTTTTATGTCGTCTTTAGTGATGGCAACAGTTTGCCGTGCTAAGAAATAGAGATATAAAAATACACTCTGATGCTTCAGTTCAGTGGAGATTCAAGTGCATTGACTGTAATATTACTACTAACTGTTTAAAGTGCTGCCATTACATTTCAAATGTTTATACACGTACAAGGAGACACAATCTCATTGATCTGAATCTCCACTTTTATAAAGCATTAAAGTCTATATGAGTGCTAATGATGTCCCTTTGTGGAGTACCTTCAACCTGCTTAACATGAGAAAGTGAATCAAAAATTAGTTCCATTAAATTTTAAAATTCATAGAACACACCCATTGTTTTTACTCCCCAATCTTCTTGTGTTTATGGTCTACATGGCCTTACTTTATAACTAGTTATTCATATTAGTGCATTCAGTGTATTTTTAGATGCAAAACACAGCACGGGCCAGACTCACTCACATTTAGCAGGCTGAAATGTTCCTCAAAGGGTGCTAAAGGGGTCGTGTTTCACATTAATGGACTAAAGTTATTTCTAAGTTGCTTTTTTCTGTGTATCGGGTTGCCGATTGTTTACTCTTACAAAGCTTAGCCTGTTACTGAAAAAGGAGCGCCTGCATTATCTTTCTTCCTCAATCGCTTCATTTTTCAGATTTCTCTATCATGAGAAAGCCTCTCCCTCCGTAACCATCAACGTCAGATCCATAAAGGGAAATGACACTTGATCCATTGGAGCAGCATCACCCTCCTTTTCTTCCCCTGGCCATAGCCTGGAGAGCGGGGCTGAATGTGAATGCTAAGTGAGTGTAAAACTCATAAAGATCTAAAAAAAAAAACATGCCGAGGCGCAGTGGGAGGGTGGGAGAACTCGTCTGAAGATAATCTCTTTATTCCAGGCTGGAAAGCATTGGTCTGGACATTCGGGTTAGCGATGTGGTGTCAGGAGAGAGAGGGATGAAAACTCATTCATGAGATAAAAGGGATTATAGGGAAAGCTCATCTATCTCTAAACCTGCAAGACAAAAAAAAACCTCTGGAGCGTGTCCTCTTACTGCTTGAAAGTAGCTCTATCTGGACTGGTGGCTACTCATTAAGACCCATTAAGAAACTTCCATCGCTGTGCTGTCTGTTTACCCAGTTCCAGTAATATCAAAGTTCAGTTTGCTTTCATCAAATATGCACCTTGTAACTGCAGCCACAAAAACACTCTGAACATTTTCTAGCATAACCAGTACTGGACTTTTTTGGTCCATTCATCATGAAAGGGTCACACTTTCATTCAAATGTGTTTACAAACTTAGATCCTTAATGACCATTATTTATAGAATTTTCATGTTGTATTTCTAAACAGTATTTCACTTTTCATCATCTGCAGCTCAAACTTTTCCCATTCAGAGGTCAAGAACCACCAACTCCAAAAGACAGAATACCCATGTACAAATCAGTATGACTGGTCAAACTGTCTACAAACCCTCTACAAATGTAACCCTGTATAAATGTACAAAATCTGTCCTGGTAAGTCATATACACACGTGGACAAAATTGTTGGTACCCCTGAAATATTTCTAGAAAATCATGTATTTCTCACAGAAAAGTATTGCTTTATGACAAGTTTTGATATCCACACGTTTTTTCCCCTGTGTGTGTTGGAGTAAAACAAAAACTGGAGGGAATAAAAGCAAAATTGACATAATATCACACAAAAGTAAAAAAATGGGCTGGACAAAATTATTGGCACCCTTAAGTTGATATTTGGTTGCACATCCTTTGGAAATAAAAACTGAAATCGGTCTCTACCTATAACCATTAATAAGCTTCTTACACC
>JBBMFX010000026.1:8965543-8982351 GCA_037832545.1 Rhabdalestes septentrionalis
TGTGTGCGTGTGTGTGTGTGTGTGTGTGTGTGTGTGTGTGTGTGTGTGTGTGTGTGTGTGTGTGTGTGTGTGTGTGGAAATGTGTGTGTGTGTGTGTGTGTGGAAATGTGTGTGTGTGTGTGAAGGTTTTTCATCACCGGAAATTCAACTTGAGCAGGTTTCACAGTGCAGAGGCAGCATCCGTCAAGTTCAGGAGACACTTCCGTGTGGTTAATGCGCTGCTTATTCTTTTCAAGCACAGGCTGTAGGCCTATACATCATAGAACTGTTTGATTTCAGATTCAAGTGTAAACAGGAACTGTATGAGTCAGGCATGGTCCTGCTAAATGTGTCCAATCACTGCATCACAAGACTGCTTTAACGTGATCCAGTGGGCTAGTCTAGGGCAAATCAACATTCTGACTGTTTACTCAAGCTTGTCCAATCACCACTAGTCTCTTTGATCCAGCCTACTGGCTAAACTGTTTCAACTCTTATATAACCCCGATACCCAGAGAGGGCAAACGGCCACCCTCTTGAATTCTGTGAGTGGGTAATGGATCAGCTGGTGAGTGGTGCAGTGTTTTCTGACCTGTTTGTGTGCTGTTACTGTTTTAAACTGGGAAACCTGGTCGCTTTGTGAAGTCCATTAAAGCACATGTTAAGGCAAAGCGGGGAGGTATTTCTTGGTATAAAATGTTATGATCTCAAAGAATCGGGGATTACAATAATGATGCATATTAAGCTATCCTTATCAATATGCAGGAGATATTAATGTGCACACTTTTTATTCATTGAATATATTTTTAAATGCTTCCTATAGTTTACCTTTTTTCAAAATAGCACTTCAGTCTTTGAAAGGCAATGCAGGGTATGTTGTCATCAAGTTCAATTTTATCACTTGGCCTTCATTAAAACCTCGAATTACAATAACATTCATCACATTAAGTCCCTTAAAGCACATGTTTAGGCAAGGCTGAGAGGGAAAAATGAGCTGTCCAATTGCTGTTGTGTAGTAGGACCACCATGATCATTATGAACCACATTTTAAAGCCTTGCATAGAGTCTGTTTAGTATCTTGATGTCCATTTTTTTACTTGATGCCTAATTGGAAGCATAATTTAGCTGTTCCATCACACTGGATCTGTGGCATGCAGGAAGTGTCAGGCCAGCTCTGTGAAGGAAACACCTCAGTGCTTCTGTGTTCTATTCGGACTGTTCCAGGTGTTAAATTTAAGACCGTTTTTAAAGCAAGAGCACTGTTACCTTGTGGCTTTGTGGTTCCATAGGAAAGTGTCGCACCTGGCAGAGCTTGGTTGTCAGCGTAAGTGTGTTCAAACATTTGTCAACTCTTAGGAACGATCTGCCATCTGAATTTTGAATTTTGTATTGATGCTCCTCTTGTCAGACTACTGCATAAAAATGTATTTTCTTTTTTTCATGAGCCTCCATTTGAAAAAAACCCACAAATGTTATTTCAGTCAGGCAATTATGGGTTCCATAATATGTATTAATATACCATAATAAACCACATATACTGTGGTATGCAATAGTAGCATCACAGTGTCACAGTTCTCAGTTCTGCTGCTGAATTAAGCAGCGTGTTTAATGCTGCCAAAGTATCCCTCTACACACTTCAGTTTCAGATGCAGTTCACTATAATGGGAGGATGAAGCACCAAGAACAAGTGGTTGGTTTGAAATGGAAACCACACAGTTTGCTGCAAAGGAAATTGTTTTTTGCATAGAGGGAAGTATCTGATTAAAAATATGCTCAACACGTCTGACCACTACATGGCCAAATTAAACAGATTTTTGGAGAGTAAAATAAATAGGCTTGCAGACTATACTCTTGTCTAAAAGGACTTTAATACTGTCTGTCTTGAAAAAATGAATTGCCCAACCTTCCCTTGATAACACCTTCATATGACATGTTTTGACGTCCATTATTTTCACGTTTCTTACATTTGTTGGGTCTCTTGAATACCTAGATTCACAATTTAGTTCAATGTTACATTGTTCTGAATGCTCACAATATCCACCCTTTTTTAGAGGACTCAAACAACTGTGACTCGTTAGTGGGCTTTTTTTCACTTTATGAATTTGATAGCTTTTTATGGATTTCCAATATGTTAAAGGACATCCTTTATGATTGTAATTAACAAATGATTGCGCGGACATACCATAAACTGCTAATATTCACTAGTGGATTGAGCTAAGTAGATTAGTGACTTCTTTGAACATGGGTCAGGTCCACTGACAGTCTATGTTTGCTTTGACTGCAGAATTATTTGTTTGTCCAGTGCGTGGTTGGTAATATAGTACGTGATGTGTTTATGGGAGTGTTTTGTTCAGGAAGGGCAGGGAGAATAGATTTCCGCTGGGATGGGAGGACTGTGGGCTCATATATTCCCTGCCCTTCCTGTCTGTAGCCCCCTCCCTTGTATACGGTATTGCTCCTGCTTTATCTCTTTGGTCCCCCCACCCCCTTGCTTTGCTCTGAGTTGCTTATATCAGATCAAGTCTCTCCAGGACCTAACTCTTTGAAATTCTGAACATGGTTTTCCACAGCATCAATAACATTGACCCAGCATCACCTCCTGAGCTTATTGGGAAAAATATGTACTGTGGAATGGGTTATATTCCATGTAATTTATCTCTATAGATCTCTTCAGCAGCTTGGGTCAGGGTTCTGGGTCTTGTTGCTGATTTTACCTTGGCTTCTCTCTAGAAGGAAATTCTTATGGGTGGCATATTGGTTAACCTCTGTCACTACCTGGAATATCTAGGCATAATCAATGTGGTACAGAGTGTAGCACATTTCATCCTGAAAATGCCATATACAAACATTTAAAGGGGACATAATATACCTTTTTTTAAAACAGGTTATAATAGGTCTATGGGCTACAAAACATGCTCATGAAAGTCTTTGCACAAAATCACTCTCGCATTAAGAGTCTCACCATCTCTATTCTTGTCAGTGGCAGGCCGTTTCAAGGTCAGCTGTTTAAGGGCTCTGTCAACTTTTATGCAAATAAGCTGTTGCTGGCCACGCCTCACCCAGCCCATTCGTAAGCTGCTCATTCAACACAAATGAAATGACAGAAAATAGAGATGCTATCCAGACCTATGTGTTCACCCCAATTGGACCCAGAGCAAGATGAACACAGCACTTCATGTGTGGCTTGCCTTTGCCTGTAGCCATAGTGCTCAGTATCTTATGCATGCTCAAAAACCTGCAGTCAAAAGTGGCAGATCTTCAACTAATGTAGTGGGTGGGGGCTCGACAGATGAGGGGTGGTTATGTGCAAATATCCTCAACCTAAAGTCACAAAACAGCCTGTAGAAGCATGAAATTCCTGATGCAACAAAATCTTTCAATTGACTCTCAGAAAATGTGTGGATTTATTTAATTTATTTATTGATTGATTGATTGGCAATTGAAGCATTTAGGAGCAGTAAGAGACCCTAATTGAAATACAAAAGGATGCAAAAGGTGCGTTTTTCATAATATGTCCCCTTTAAAACTCTGTTAAGCTGCTTAGTGCAGAGGGTCTAGGCCGCTTCCTGTCAGATTATCCGGACTTGTCCGACCTGTTCTCTGCAGTGATGTCAACATAACCCAATAGCTTATAGCCATGCACTATTCATAGTACCATTGTGGAATTATATGATAATGGATTGTTGAGCAAACGTTGTCTAACAACTCTAGAACAGTTAATTGCTCTCTATTTCTCTCTACCCAGCCACAGTAAACATAAGAGCCCCCTATTGCTATAGCTGTTTATTCTCCGTTTCAAAGGCTAAGAGAGCCTTCCCCCTCTTTATTTGATTGGTGGCTGTATGTATTTTTCCCCCCTCAATAGCTTTGCCTGTGTTTGCCCTCTGGCCTGTTGTACGGATGGTTTGCATATTTTTCTCATTTCCAGCATCACTGGTGTTTTTGGGAAGACCTCCATGGACCTCTCTGTAAACATACCGCTGGAAATATGTGGAAAATATTTTTGTTTGGAAAAGAATACAGTCGTGATATATTCACATAGCTCCACTGTTTCAGAAACGATGTATGCATGCAGAGAGGCCATTCAGTCAGCTGCATTAGCCTAAAATGGATTTTTTTTTTGCTCTTCAGACGGTGGCTGATGGATCATTCCATTCAGAGTATTTCCACTAATCTCATTATTAAAATTGCTTTTACATAGCAAAAATGCCGTTTAGATTTTTTTTGGTGTAATGTATTTTACATTTGACCTAATTTTGAATAAAAATTCAGCATTGCTTTCTGTAGATTTTAAATGGAGTTGTTCCAATTTTCTCATTAGTTGAATTCTTAAGTGCCTGGCCAATCGTCTGAGGAGCCATTCTGGGTACATGAATAAATGTAACTGCCCTTTATTTAGAAGGTGTGAGACACAGCATGGTTCTTCCTGGGCTGTTTAGGTGATTAAATTGGCCTCTCACTGAGGCGTATTCTTCTTGTGTTTGGGAGTCAGATAAGGAAGCCTGGTTGACAACATCATAGTGCATAAAAGGAGATCATATCAGGTACCCTGTGTGCTGAGCTTTATCTTCTCAATCCCTGTAAAGTTCCCAAAAACAGCTCAGGGCCTCTGCAAATAATGACACATTCTTCATTAAATGAAGGCAATGGATATTCTTAACCTTTTGGAATGAGTTCAGTTTAATGAGATGGGGTGCGCTGTGTGCTGCTTGTGCTGTCCTCTTGCAGTGGAAAAAGAGGTTCATAAGTAATGGAATAGTCTCGGCGTAGTAGCTATTTTCCATTAGCTGTTATACTAGGTGTGGTAAACATGGAGCTAATATGGTCAAAGCTTAAACTCTCTCAGTTCACAGCTGCAATTTTACATATTCATTTCATATACAAACTCTTTAAAGCTTTTAATATCCCAGATGATCATCTTGGTCTGGATGCCATTTATAATTTGCAGAAACATTCCAGCATTAATTCATATGTGGCTTTATCTGGTCATCTGGTCTCCTTTAAGGTCAGTTGCTTAAATTGTCCCCAGAGACGAAGCCTCGGACAGGGCTGGGGGACAGAATCAGCCAGTCACGTTTGTGTGTGGATGGAGGGATGTTGTGTCCCCTGCCACAAATGTAATTGTTCTTGCACTCATGATTGTGTGACTGATTGGCTGTGCTAATGATAATTAAATTAAGAGCAATTTTCTTTATTCGGCCTGAGAAGTAGTGTTTTAGAAGCTCTAATATAAAACAGAATTCTAACATGATCAACGGCTAGTGCTCTGCTCCCGGTGGATGCAAAATGTCGGGGGGGAATTGGTCGAAACAGCAGTGAATTATTTCTTGAATGGTGCTGATATACACTTAGCAGTTTGTCTAGCTCTGACAGATGCTTTGCCTGTCTGTCTGTCCTCTCATTAACTGAACTCAATCATGTACTGTGATCAACTCACAGATTGGGCCTTTTTTGATTAATAGGAGGCACGTAAAAGACATACACCCCACTTCCACTGTCCCATTATTCTGTATTCTAGAATAAGAAATAAGAAATATATAACAGACATTTGTCAGAGAATGGTTAAACAACAAAACTACTTAATGACATAAGCATGTTCATACCAGCGGCTCAGGGGCCCTAACTGGCTACTTAACAATTCTAGATAGAGTCCGACCATAATGAGACAGTGATCCTTCTCTGGGGCGGCACTGTGTCCCGGGCGCATTTTTGTGTTTAAAACCAGATGTCTGTGGTCAAAGAAAGACAAGCAATTATTCTAAAAATGCCGTCAGAATTGGAACCATTCCTAGTTGTGTGTGTTTCTGATTGTAATGAGCACATTTGTGAAAGAACCTCACTAAGCCCTTATAACAAACACGGGGATCATGGGTCAAATGTATAGGGCTGCATGGGGGTTTGTGGGATGGACGGGTGGATGGATGGATGAATGGATGGATGGAAAGACACAGTGAGGGAGGTTGAGTGTTTAGTCTAGAAGGGGCCAAAGCAGAGGAAGACCAGCTGCTCCCCCTGTCCTAGGTTGCTGCGGACATGGACGTTGCTTAAGGCTGTTTGGAAAGTTGCTGGCCCCCTCTAGGGCCTTTTGTTTCCCACGGCACCTTCTCATGCTCCCCTACTCCCTTCATATTCACACACAGCTATAAATAAGCTTCACTGCCCCAGTCACATCTGACGGAGCAGCCTAAAAATATTGCTCTGGATATGGCCTTTTTAACAAGCTCTGGTTATTAGCTAATAAATGTGGATTCAAAATTTGTTTGTCAAGACAACCATATATTCAGGATACATTGCATTGCAGGACAGGGAACAACACAAAATGAAAGTGTGCAATTATAATAAAGTGGAATGTGTCGCTGGTTTTTAAAACATCGGGCCTCAAGTTATGGGCTTGATACAATTCAGTTCATTTTATTTTTTATATGAAAATACAGACCATTCTTTAACCTCGTTACACCAAGTTATCTTTTGTTGAAGTCATGGTATGTCAATATACAGTATATTGTTTATATTGTGCAGTCGTAAATACATGTTAATGGATGCTAGAGTGATATTTGAGAGCAAGCTGATTTGTCTGAGTCACTGGGGTCAGTGTGAGCTGGAATAAGAATGAGTCAGAAGTGTTAACTCCCACGGAGGTGTCGGGGGATCTTGGGGGGTTAGACGATGCATATTTCATGGACTGCTCATTTATTTATTTTTTCTTTCAGCTTCTGCCACCCGGTAGCACCACCACAGATAAACACTGCATTCTTTACAATTAGAGATTGTATTTTTTGTCCCTCCCATCATTTCACTTTTTTAAAATTTAAATAAAAGTTTTGTTTATTTATTTTTCTCCAGTTTTTTCTTTACTTCCCATCAACTCACAGATGTTTGGGTCCTTTAAATGGAAAGTGCTTAGCTGTCCAGTTGACCATCTTCTTCAAACCATTTTAGCTGTCAGACAAATGGCATCATTTTGAAGTTGTCTTTTGATTCTTTGTGTATGCGTGGTATTGTAAGATTCCATTTCTGTTAAGAGCCTTTGCTGAGGATCATCATGGAAACAAGTGGTCTTCTAAGCACTCAATAGACCCCAGGGTTTCAGCACTCATTGGCCGAAACCTAGCAACACTCTGTAGCCTGAAGGGAGGTTACTAATGGCTGCATGGTTTCTTTCAGGCTCAGGCAAAATGTAGATGGCTGTGATTTGAGATGAAGGAAGTGTAAAATATGAAAAATGTGTAGTGTCACGGTAAACCTTTTGTTGAAAACTAACCAATTAAGTATGATTGTGTTGCTTGAAAATTCATTTGACACGGAAATGCTGCATACAAATTGCAAGAGCATTGTCAAACAATACGAACCTCCACACTGAGCATGTCTTTGGCCATGAAGAATAGAGCAGTATGTCGACAGGAAGCAATTTTGTCTTTATTTTGTGGGGCGTTGCCACAGCAACGTGTGCAGGTAAGCCTATCGTCAGGAAGTGAATACAGTGCTGGCAGAGGAAGACGAAGCAGAATAAGGTCAATGCTTGCCAGTGCACCACTACAGATGATTTCACTGCGCTATTGTTCCTCCACCAAATGGGGACTGCTGAATATTTCATCAGGGTTGGTACAGGAGAAACCTGTTGTGACTGCTGAGCACTCTGCCTGTCTCTCATTCTGAAAGGCGGAACTTAATGAGCTGGGATGAATGCCATGGAATAAAAGAGTTCTTCATGATGAGTAGTTTCATCAGCATTTGTGTGTGTGTGTGTGTGTGTGTGTGTGTGTGTGTGTGTGTGTGTGTTACATTTGTGCCAGCTCATTTATTCACTGTGGAGGCTTTCTGGTTTAACCAAGGTGACCTGGGACATTCTGACTGGCATATCTCCTTTGCGTGTTCTGCAGCAAAGCTGAACACTGTTTGCTCAAGGCTGAACATGCAATAGATCAACCGACAACAAGTAATTAGGGGATATCTGCCTATAACTATCAAACACTAAGTTGTTGCATGTACCTACACAAAGATATTTCATGGACTACTACATAGTAGGCTCTTAGATCTGTGTTGCCTAAACATGATTCTGGTGACACTGCATGATTTCAACTATTTCCTGCCTGATGTTTACGTAGTGTACTGTAAAGGATAATTAAAATATTCTTGCACATTGACATATTGCATTTATACATTTAGTGCTCCGCAAGAGCCATCCTGACGATGACCAGACTCACAGCATTCTTGGCCAGGACCCTGTGTTCAGTTCCCTTGTCGTTATCTTATCTCAGTATTGACTAAAGCCATGGTCTGCTCAGCCCCAAGAGAGAGCCTGTGAACCCCGGTGAAGGTTGAATCCTGACTCCCGTCTTACTGGGTGTGGGGCATTATTACATTTTGGTTGGTATTCAGGCCTGTCTCCTAGATAAGACATTCTGGATCTGCTCCATCATTGACTGACTCTTCATTCCACTCAGTGTATTGATCTTGCACTGAGTGAGGAGAATGACCAAGCAGAGCTGGAATTCAGTAACTGAGTTGGTTGCTATCTATGGGAATGTGTAGTTCTAATGGGATTGTGTAGATGTCCTCCGTCTAAAGATATATGTTTTTGTTTCTTTCCACAGGTTGGATAGAGCTGGGACACGATCGTCGTCATCGTCATCATCAAGACCAATTCATCCAAGTAGTTCAGTTTGACCCTGGATGTGCCTGCAGTATTCATCTTTTTATAAAAGCCAAGCTACATTCTGATTCACAGACTAGGCCCTAATAGACTGGATTTATATTTTATGTGGAGTGGTAGGGATTTGAAAGGATGCCTATCTTGAAGCAGTTGGTGTCAAGCTCATCGCAGACAAAGCGACGTTCTCGCATGGACCTCACTACTGAGATGATCAGTGCTCCTCTTGGTGACTTCCGTCACACCATGCACGTGGGCCGGAGTGGTGATGCTTTCGGGGACACCTCTTTCCTCAGCAGCCACTCTGGAGAACCACCTCAGGATGGCACCTATCCTCGCTCGCCCAGGCCAGGTCTGCTGTCCAGAACCTTCAGGAGCAGCAAGCGCTCTCAGTCAGTGACCCGTGTGGATCAGCGAGAGAACACACTGCTGCCCCCTAGTGGGTCACCTACTTTTGTAAAGAATGCCATGTCTTTGCCTTTCCTGAATAATGAGGATGGGGACACTGGAAGTGGCCGGATGCTCAAGAGTCTGGCCTCTAGCCCCTTAAAGCAGCAGCCATCCAATGGTGCGGCGGCCCATGGCTTGGACCTGGAGCTCCATGAGCGTTGCTTCGGGGAGCTGACTGACTTGCGCCCTTCTCCGACTTACAGAGGTGGAGGGATGAAACATGCAGAGTCAGTGATGTCCTTTCATGTGGATCTAGGGCCCTCTATGCTTGGAGATATCCTAGGGGTTATGGAGAAGGAAGATGATGACCAGGGCTTCGAGGAGGGCAAAAGCAGTGAAGGACGAGCATCTCCACTTCACGGAAACCAAGGTGGGGAAGTGGAAGAGGAGGAGCATGAGTTGATGGAGGAAATGAAGGAAAAAGAGGTGATGACGGACGGGCAGGAAATGGATCTGGAGATGGAACATGAAGCTCCTTGCCGGGCGCCCAGTTCAGTAGACCTGGAGATCCAGAGCGAGGCCACCAGCACTCCTGAGGTTCAGCCGAAACACCTGGAGCAGCATGACAGCTGCTCAGTCTCCAGCTCTGGCTCTCATGCCCTGGAGGACAAACCCATCAGCCAGCCATACAGTGAAGACTTGGATGGCACCAACTACAGCTACCACCCGGAGGAGGAAGGTGCCTTTTCTTCCTTCTTGGAGGATGAGGACGATGAGATCCGTGTATGAGATCTTGCAATCCTTGGAAAACTTCTGTTAGGATGGAGAAACTTATAAAAGCAATCTGACGCTTGTTGACGTTGTATATAAACGGAAAGCCCATAACTGTTGCTGGGTCCTGTGGAGGGAGATGTGAGCAAGTCAAAGCAAGGCTGATGGTCCCATTCCTCTAATCCACCAGAGAAGGAATCAGGGTGTCTGCCCTAGTCGGGCCCTCACACAGCCTGGATAAGGCAGCCAGTGCTGTGTTTTAGGAGGGAATTGAGTGAATGCGTGGGTGGTTATCAAATCACGATAAAGAACACCGATGTCTTAATGCCTTTCTAGCATCATTTCCCCTCTCACCTTTATGTCATGGACAGTCCCAAGTGGTGTGCAATGTTCATGATGTCAGTGAGCTCTGATTGTTTATGGGTTTATTTTCACTACAGTCTCCACGCCCTTAGTTACGTTTGAAGGTGCATGCTGCTAATGCATGTTCTGTGTACAGAGCTCAGGTAGAGTCTGTTTTGGTTTCGCTCATCTGTGATTAGGACTGGATTTTGACAGCAAATGTGACAATGTTCTTCACGTTAAGGGATTTTGTTTCCACATCCTGTTGCATTCTATCATTGCACACAGTAGCATGGGAAACTCCCCTGAAGTGAAGATTAAGAACAAGAGTGTGGTCCAAACCAAAGGGGAGCGCATTACCAGATGTTTCAAGTTTCATTCTTTTTTCTTTTTTTTTTTCTTCTGGTGACTAGCCATAATTCAGAATTAGGAGTGGGGGCAGGTGGCAGGTTTCCTATCAGAGCTCTTTTTTCAGTTTGTACAGACTTTTGTATACTGGGTAATGCTGAGTTATCTCATCACTTCCTTCCTTTTCATGAGACAGGAACTAAACTCTGCAGCTGGCTAGTTAACTTGTTGAAGTCGCATTATATATGAATACAAAGTAGTCTGTGTCCCTGACACTGCCAGGAATATCTTCCGTGTGGTTTGTCTTGAGAATGTTTCCCATCATTCTCATGGCAAACAAAAAACATATTGCACTAATTAAGCTACATTTGTTTTTGGCATAGCAGGTGGACATTTAGAACCACTTCATTGAAAATTTAATTGACACTAACCTCACTAGCCTGCTTTTTGTTTGACCTGATTTACAGATACGTTATACAGAGTTATTCTCTGGGACGGCCACAGATTAGAGAATATATGTGACTGTGTGAGGCCTTCATTAGTACCCACTGCTGTACTGCTGTGCCTGCCTAATGCCTCAGCCTTCTCATTTGGATTGTACTTTCGCAGGCTAATTGTAGCTAAGAACTGGAGTTGTAAGAAATCATAACAGAACATTTAGCTGCAGGGATCCTTTCAGCCTTAAGTAGAAATGACAAAAGTGCCAAATTTAATCTACCACATACTCCAAAGTAAAACTGGCAATTTGGATATAATTTAACGTGGGATATTGCAGGGGGGGCTCCCTGGCTGACTTGATTATTCAAATAAGGGGCTAAACCTCAGACTTAATTAACTGAAATGCTTATCTAGGGAATATTTGTCTAAACCACAGTAGAGGGAGGGAAAAAAACACACAGCAGTTCCAAGATATTTGCATAGCCTTTTTTTCTGGAAGTCTGTAACAGATTTACATGATGCACCAGATATATTGATGTCAGCAGTTGGATTATAAAATCAGAGGTCAGATTTTGAACTTGTTATTTACATTATGTGTATAACAAAATCAACTCGCTAGCATTTCTTACTTTTTTAATGCCCCGTAATGTATATTTTTCTTGCTTGGCAACCCTGAGTTTTAAAATGCAACAGCTATATTTTTCAATAAAAGGAATCACCACCAAAGGTCTATGTGTTGTGTTTTGACAAATACTAACATTGTGGTACTACCTCACTGATGGTCCATGGTATCAAACAATACAAATATAAACTTGGTTAGATTAACATTTGATCTAGAGCAGTTTTGGGAACCACTTCTTTAAAAGAGACCTCTGTCGTTGACCAAAAACAGACCAAAGGGGAAGCACATTTTGACAGGTCTTGATGATCATAACTGACAATGAGTTATCTCACACACACAGGGTTGATCACGTAAAGATCTGCATGTCGGCAAGTTAGTCATAAGTTGTTACATTTTAATACTGTTGATGAGCCAGGGCAAAATTTGTTAAAATATTTTTGTTCTGAAGCTTTCCGTGAACTACGATGCTAATATAGCTAACAAGTTTACACTCATGAGGACTGTACACACTGCACTTTCCTGAAATCACTGTCGGATGACTTCATAGTGAAACCATATATGTGAGTCTGTTTGAGATTCCTATGTAGGCCTAAGGAAGTATGTGATGGAAAAAGGCATGCTGTTTGCACAGTGCTAACTGGTGCATGTTATCTTCATTACTAGTTAGCTACATTACCCTCATAGCTCCAGTGCCGAAACTAAGGTAGAAAACTAAATGCTAAACATGTACAATGACTACGTGCTGTGGTAGTTTCATTGGCAGCTGGACTAAATAGCTTTAATTGATATGCTGTAATTGAATTTATTCAGGATGTTTTATGACCATATTTTTCTGGCTGCTAGTCATCTGTCAGTGTGTGTGTTGACCTGACCGCAGGCTCACCTCCCTCCGCAGCTGCGTGTGGTTCCTATGAGGAACAAGGACATGAGTGGGAGAGGGAGGGGTGGGGAAGGGGCCTAAAGTAGGGCCTGATGATGGGTAGCTCTTTGTCCTGACCAGGCTGCAGAGTGCAAATACAGTGTGATTTGCCCTCATTAGACCGGGGTTGGAGTAGAGTGGCTGGTGATGAACCCACGGGATCTGGAACTTTGACAGCAGGCAGCTGTCCGATCAAGGCTTCATGTATGGCAGTGGTTCTGAATACTGGTCTTGGAGTAACCTTGCTGTACATACGTATGCATTTTATCTGCACTAATCTAAGTTCAACTTAAAGCTCTACACTTGCAAAAAAGGTTGTTGGGAGCAGTGCCATAATCCAACATCCATAACCATTACAGCTTGTTGTAAACACTGTTTTGGGAGATGTTGGAACCTACCCCAGAGCTAATAGAGTGAGAAACAGAGAACCACCCAAGACAGGTGTCCAGTTGTTTGCAGGGTAGACACGCAGAAAAAGAAATATGCACATTTTCAGTTTTCCTGACATGCATATTTTTGGACTGTGGGAGGAAACCGGAGCATCCAGCAGATCCCTGCAAATACACAGGGACACTGACTACTGTGTGGTAACAGTGCTAAATTCTACTAACACTGCTATGCCATAAGAGTGACCCTTATCTAACAAACCTGATCCAGTTAACGAAGGCCTTCAGGAGTATCTGTAAATTAGACCCAAGTGTGTTGTACCTGAACTCTTTAGGGAGGTAGATCTCCTGGTCCAGGTTTGGGTACCCCTGCTTCTCTCAATTGGTATGGTATGATCTTTAAATCTTCAAAGAACCATAATGTGGTTGAGTGGAAATAACCTTTTTTACATAATGTAAAGGTTCTATAAAGAAGGTATTTCTTAGAACAATTTAGGAACCTTTTGTTTTTTGGGAGAGTAGACCTCCCTAACACTGACCAACCATCTTTAGCATGCAGAGTCTGTCCTAGGCTCCTTGTTAAAAATTCACATGGCTGTACTATTCATTCTTACAGCCCCAAATTTTCATTTCTCTCTCTCTCACATCCACCGTGCATTTCCATATTTTGCTCTAAAAGTGAGAAGGATTTGTGACACTTCCATTCTTGAATTCTTGATTATTTGTGCAAGCATGATGGTCTCCAACCTTTGTTGTCTTCTGCCACCTAGTGGCCAATAGACACGTCCCAGCACAAGAACTACAAGAACAAAAAAATGGATTTGGCTCGACATGCAAACTGAAATTCTACACATGAGATAAATCCCTACTTTCATTATTATTAGTTATTTATTGATTATTTACTTGTAAATAAAGAAATGTGTTTTTATATAAATATATTTACATACAAAATTGATGTGCATGCATTTCATTTTGCCCTCCTTAGAACAACGTTTAGATTAAGAATTATTCATAAATAAGAAGTAAGAATTAGTCATCCCTTTCCTCATAATTCAATTAGGATTAATTAGTAAAGGATTCTGTGCATCGGGATTCAGTTATTTTGGCACAAAATATTTTGAATAAATTCACAAAACCAATGAATACACAAATGTGACAGGACAACTCTTTACACAGCTTCTTAATTTTCACAAGAACATTTTGGCCAACAAATAGTCAATACTTTTATTAAGACACTAATATTTGTATCAGAAATTTTAGATGCCTTTTTGTCTAAATGTTCCTTGAGCTTGCCTGAGCACAAATCTGCAGACATATCTTACCCAATGTGAATATACAACCTCAAAAATTGGGTTCATTCATAAAAGCAGTATTTATATCACACTCAAAAACGATTTGAGTGCAGGTGGGCACAACTCTGATCCTGGAAATGTTGTGTTTTGCACAGTGTGGTGGTTTCCCTGCTTAAACATGATTCAACTCATTCATTAATTGCTGGTTTTAGTATGTTTGGGACCTACCAAAATGTGCTAGACCAGCTGTTGAGGATTAGAGCTTCTTGATGATTTAGAAAGTATTGTACATGTTTCTTCTAAAAAATAAATTCCATGCTGCACCAAAAAGTCCTATAGGAAAAGCTATTTCTATATTTTGGGAAATTATTGCTAAGGGAGACCTCAAAAGGAGGGTTTACATCAGCATTTAACCAATATAAATTAAAAATATATATTATCTGAAATATATGCAATAGTTATAGCAACAGGTTCTGTTAAGCGTTCACTCAGTGTAGAAGTGAACCACAATTCACTGCTTTGGAACAATCAGAGGGATTTTGCCTTATCCTTTACTTGAGTGAGTTAAGTATTATTATAACTGATTATAACTGATTGTAATTATAACTGATTGTACAATTATAACTGATTGTAATTAATCATTCAAAGCCATTGCAATTGTCAATCCGCTGAACACCTAAATTATCCTTGTTTTACGTACGTTTGACCAAAAGGGGGCCTCAGTTGTTTATACGTCTGCTCCTGGCAGATCTGCTCCCCTTCCATCTGAATTCCATGGCAGGAGTTGTTGCAGAGCCTCCAGCAGTCAGGGAGCTGGAAGAAATCTGGAACACATTAAACAACCTGCTAGGCTGGAGCTTTTCGGAGAGGGAGAGAGAGAGGGAACTGGAGAAAGAGGGGGAGGGTTAAAGCTAGGATAGAATGCATGATTGTTCATCAACTTCTCTTCCCCCTTGCTTCCCTTACACTCCCTTCTCTCTGTCTCTCTCCCACACACACATACACATTTACACACTGCCCAACCTTCTCCCAGATTTCAGTGTGACCCATCCCATACTGCACCCACACCCACGTCAGTAGAGCACATTAAGAATTTTTCTTTCGTCTTCCCCATGGAGTGATAGCTTGTTTATCTAGGGCCCGAGCTGCGGTGTGCTTGGGGATTGCCGATAAATGGTCACCCTCCGTTTGAAGAGCACACAGGGCAGAGATGAACATTAACCAGATAGTCCGTCGCCTTCCAGTATCTCTGCGGGATCCTAGCCATAGAAAAGTGCACGTGTTCCCAGATCCGGACACTTCTGGGCAAACGAGACCCTCTGGAATGAAAGAGGGGACCAAAGAGGAAGTAGTGGATGACCGCAAGTTATTTTCCATCCCCCAACAAAACCGGTTTACAAAAACAATGGAATTAGATCATCTGAACTCCAGGAGAGGAGCAGGGCCTGGTTGCAGATTTCAGTTCAAATGCATGTTTAGTCTACCATGACTGCACTTCAGCTCAGATTAAAAGGAACGAAAGGGAAGAACTCAGCACGCCAATGCAAACACCATGACAGCAGATAATACAGAAGTTAGATGGAATTCCTTCCCTCCTGCTGCCACACAAACCTTGACCTTTAGTTGTGTATATTTTTTTAATTGTTCCTCAGTGGATTTCTGCATGGTAATACGGTTCTAGGTTGGAAAACACTTGCTATTTGGCTGTAGCATCATTTGGAGTTTTTTTTTCAACTTGGAAACTCTGAGTAAATGGGTGGGTCAGTCATTGTGAGGCTTACACTTTTTTCTAAATAGATCTAAATAGAAAAACATCTGAATCTTCGCATTATGTAATTTTATATTTGGAAAGAGATCACATTAACAATCCAGAAATGATACTGAAGAACATGGTGTGAAAGGGTCCGTCAAGGTGCCCAAAAGAAAGTATTTCCTTTTTTAAAAGCCTATAGTGCTTCCACTCCAGCCCTGCTTGAGCAAATGGGAGACGAATTTTACTGTTTTCTGGAAAGTGCAACAAAAAAATTACAATAAAACCCAAATGGAACAAAAACATACTGCTCCTGCTCTGGCTGTGCCTGGAACCTTCTTAGCGGCAGCACTGCTTTTTCCATTGAGACTTTTCCACAGAGTGTTTCAGAAATGCAACTAGCCATTCTTTTAACAGGGCGAGAGGAGGCCTCTAGCTAGTCGTGTGAGAGGGTCGATGAATATAAACACTGCAGTTAGGCACTCACCTCTGCCCTCACACATATAAATTTACACTCAGATTTGGTAAAGTTGTCATCTGTTGTTAACAGTTCTTCCTCTGTTTATGATTGTACACATGTAAAACGTTTTCTGAGGGATAACAAAGAAGAGTCACTGGTTCCATACTAAACCATAGATGGTTCTTTGAAGATGAACCTACAGATGTGAAGAAACCTAAAGCAACTTATGAGCTTCTCCAATAAAGTTTTTTTTATTTAAAATTACTTTTTTAATTAAAATTTGAACAGAAAATTATGGTCAGAAGAAAAACCTTCAAAATTTCACATCTCTCTCCCTCTTTCTCTCTCTCCCTCTCTTTCTGTCTCTGTCTCTCTCTCTTTCTGTCTGTTTTCTTAGGAACTCTTATTTTGACATGTTGGTCCTGTTTTTGGTTTTGGTTATCACGTGTCTGTGTATGTAT
>JBBMFX010000026.1:9004176-9037331 GCA_037832545.1 Rhabdalestes septentrionalis
CTCGCTCTCCCTCCCGCTCTCTCTGTTCCACCAAATAACTGTGGGCAAAAATGGAGGGAAAGATCAGCAGGCCCTTTCCCTCCATTTTTCCATCCAGCTGAACACGTACTATGAGTGATGTGTGTCAAGTTTTAAGTATGGATGAAACACAGCTTAAGGCCCTTTGAGCACCTTCAGGGAAATACTAACATGAGCTAATTACAGTAACATCAGGGACCAAAGTGTTCTGTCCAATAACTTACTATATTTCCTTGAGCTGTGATACATTTAAACATAATTTATTTCTCAATAAAAAACAAATGGTGGACACAGTATTGTGAAGATTTTTTAGAACTTGTCCATTTTTAGCCATTCTTTCTGGATGCTGAAAGATAAACAGCCAAACAAGCTTAGTTTCCCTCCAATTCACGGCAGCATTGCAGGGCTCCAAAACATGCTGTCTATGGGACAGTGACTGGGAGGGAAACTGAGTTCTTTGCTGTTTGTTTAAATAATGTATTCTTCAATTATAAGTGAAAAGAGGCAAAGCTATTCTAAGTAATGAAAGAGCTTTGTTAAAGTGAACTGGAGGGAAATTGAGCGTTTTGGCTGGAGTGAGCAGCATTTGTGTTCGACCACACAAAATCCCCTTTCACTACCAATAATAGTTATGTCTCTTTTCAGTTATTTGCAGCTCAGTTTTCCTCCCAGTTCACTCTAGTATTGCATACAGTGTACCAAAACATTGTAGTACGGATGTCTGTGCGATGGTGAATTGAATGGAAACCGAGCTATTTGTCTGAGTAATGTATTCTTCAGTCATGGGTGAAAAGAGGCAAAACTGTTTATTGTAATGAAAGAGGATAGTGAAAGTGGATTCGAGGGAATTTGGGCTATTAAGCTGAATTTAGTAACATTTTCACAATGCTTGAACCCACACAATCAAATATTTTTCATCATGAGTGAAAAGAGGACAAACTAGCCTTAGAAGTGAACATGGATTTAGGAAAGTGGATTGTGTGGGGTCAAATGTCAGGAAAGACTTGCTCACTTAAATCCACATAGTTCATTTCCCTCCAGTTCACTTTCACAGTTTACTTCCAATATAAAGAACAGTTTTGCCTCTTTGTGCTGATAATTGAAGAATAAATTACTCAGAGAGGTTCTGAAATTCCTTTCCTGAGAAAACATAAATTCTTAATTAAAAGACGAATGTATACGAGTGAAAAGAGGCCAGAAAAATTCTTGGTAGTGAAAGATGATTGTGAAAGTTAACTGTGTGGGCTAAAACTTGGTTTAAAATGTTGCTCACTATGGCCAAATGGCTCAATTTTCCCTCCAATTCACTCTTGCATTGTATACAGTGCACCAAAACATTGTAGTACTCCTGTGTGTGGGAGAGAGGAGGCTGAGAGGAGTGTGTGGTGACGTAGAGCTGCTTTACAGGGCGGTGTTCTCACGTTCCTGCAAAAAAGGAAAAGAAAATACTGCTGTGGCGCTACATCTGGAATACAGAAGTCGCGGTCAGGGGAATCTATATTAGGATCCCATAGTAAAGGCTGCTTGACGTTTTTCTTCCCTCTCTCCTTCTCTTGCAATTCTTTTTCGTGGAGTCTCTTGCTTCCCTGTAAGTTGGACGTGCATGGATCCTGTTTCTTTTTATACTTTCAGAAACACGTTTCAAGGATTAAAGTACAGCATCTTTGGAGATACGCGTGGATTTATCGTTGCGTTTTTCTCCATCTGGAGGAGTTTTGCATTTGTTTCTGCATCGTTATTGCTTGTTTCCGACAAAATACCTTTTTGTTTCTTCTGGAGCACGTTTGAGCGCAAGGCTGTTTAGTTAGAAGTTGATAGGCTGTGCTGCCGACGCCCCAAAACTTCTCCAAAGTCCACTAAGAAGTTCAGCAGAGCTTCTGCTGGGGATGAACGCAGCTGCAGCAATCTCTCTTTTGATGATTGAGCGTCGTTTTATTAAAAAAACAACTTTATTTACGTTAGAAACGACCTTTAACGGATGCTGTTCGCTTCTCTTGCTCTACAGCTTCGGAAATCTCTTGATTCTTTTGAAATTATAGCTGGTTCTCACAACGCACCAATCGTGTTTGTAGTAAACAGTTAGCCCGCCAATTTTTCCTTCAGCTGAACGTGTGCCTGGTCTTTAAGTTTTTTTTAATACAGTACTTATTATATATATTAACGAAAATACGATATAAACGAAAATACGCATTGTTTACGCACAGAAAATGAATGTTTTCTAAATATGTTGTAATAATCGTTTGTTATTAGCACACCCTGGTGTTCATTATGTTAACTACATATGCTGTGTCTGACTTGAGCTGGAAGAGAGGATGGGAGGTGGCTCATAATTCCCCGTTTTATGTAGTATTTGTCGTTTTGTTGTTGTTTTTTTCTTTAGGTCGACGCAACCATGCTGGCCGTTCTGATTGGAGTTGTAGTCTTGCATGTTACAGAAATCCTTCTTCTCATCATTTCTACATCAGTAAATGTGAGTTGTGCTTTATAAATGATTGTAATTTTAATGGGATTTGTGGAGGTCAGGTTTGTATATTTTGCTGAATTGATATAAGTGTATCATTGTAATGAGTGTGTATTGTAATCTAGGCCTGGAGAACTTTTAGGGAGAGCAGTTATGATCTGTGGTACAACTGCAAGATAACCAATGGAGGATATCACTGCTCAGGTACCAGTGATGCAGGTAGGCTGAATTTATGCCATCTTCATCTATCTAAATTTTAGTTGGATACTGTGCAAGTATTGTGCTTCAAATGTTCTGCAGCATCTGTCTTATAAAGACATAAAAACTAAGTTGTTGGTTCATTTTGCTGCAGTGAGGAAATATGGTCCATGAGCTGAATTCAAGTCTAGTTTTTTTTGTTGTTCAGACTGGCTGCAGGCAGTGCAGGCTCTGATGGTCTTGGCCACACTGTTCTGCTTTATCTCCTTCATCATATTCCTGTGCCAGCTGTTCACCCTTAACAAGGGTGGCCGATTTTTCTTCACCGCCATCTTCCATGTCTTCTCCAGTGAGTATAGCCACTAATTCCAGCCAAAATATAGGTGTATGATGTTTATTGCACAGTCAGAAAGTGTGTTGAAGAGATATTGGTTGTTTCTCCCTGTCATGGACTTCTACTCTATCTGTTTCTCTGTCTTGCTCTCGCAGGTCTCTTTGTCATGAGTGGAGCAATAATCTACACAGTGATGAGTCCCGATTGGCAGGCTGAAGATGAATCATATGGCTACGCCTTCGTGCTGGCCTGGCTGGCCTTCCCTCTCACTCTGATTAGCGGTTTCATCTACATCATTTTAAGGAAAAAGGAATGAGGGATGGGCACAGGTTCCACGCAAGCCTTCACTGAGAATCAAGCTCAGTCCACAGACTCGAACGGCCTTCTCCTCCCGGCCTGTGTATTAATGTGATCAAGGAAAGTGATAAGCCATGAAGCTCCAACGTGATGACAACCCATAGAGGACCATACTCTATGGCATCTGTGCCTTGTGATTCTATTTATATGTCACTTTTACATGGCTTTTGTAAATACGAATGTTGAAATATTGTCATTGAAGGCCCCACATTTCAAAACCGACCGCAATGGAGAGAAATAGAAGAAGAGTATACGTCATCTTTATGCTTGTGTTGAGCGTTGTACCCAATATTAAATATACTGTATCTAATGGAAGTACATTCTGAGAAGGAATTTGTTTGAAGACAACTTGAAATTGTACTTAGCTCTGTGTGATAAAACATAAATAATTGTGTTATATAGTTCGTTGTTTCGTTCTAATGATAAAATGGTGCTATGTTTTTGCCTTCACTAAACTGAATTGCTAGATTTGCCTGGGGGCTCAAAGCCTGTGTTAAATGAAGCAGATTCATTTTTACGTTGTGTATTGTACCTGTGCCCAAATATCATTTTAAAGCTAATTCTTTCTTTCTGTATTCCTTTTTTAATAAGACAAAAATAAATACTATCTAATTTTCCTCGATCTGTACATGCAGTGCTTCATTTGGTCACCAGAGGGAGCTGAAGAAAAACATTAGAAACAAACGTCAAAGTGTGCCGAAAAAAAAAACTGTGATTAAGAAAACAGGCATGTGGGTTTTGAGATGCATTTAATGTTCAGAAAAGCATATAATTTATGTTTTGGTCTTATCCTATTTTGAAGTACAGTAAATATTTGGTGACATTCAGGCTTATCAAAATACAAAAAAATATATATACTAAAAAAGAATTTCTAAAAACAAATGACATCACTTTTCTACATCGTCACCTTCCATTGAATGCAACTTTACCAGCTTTAAATGTGACTCTCAGACACGCCCAATTACTATTCTTCCAGTTTTAACCGTTTCCATTGAAAATATTAAAGTGTGGAAAGTTTTTGATTGTCCCTCATAATACAACTGCTCTCGCACTTCCCTGCAAGATCAAATTTTGAAATGATATGTATAATATGCGATTATGGAATGAGAATCGACATGGAGTGATTACTAAAATTAACATAAAATAAAGCAAAACAAGACAATCTAAAACAGAAGATAGATGAAAATGGACCGATCAGAGCTGAATGGAGACTCGCAGAGAACAGAAACTGAACAGAGAAATTCAAAGGCACAGTGGCAAATAGGAGAGCAAACACCAGTAAACAGGGAATGGGAAACACCTGGGTGGAGAGGACACAGGTGGGAACTCAGAGGAGGAGGCGGTCATAGGGCGGAGACTGATATCAAAACAACAACAAACTCACACAGCTGACAGACACATAGCATATGAAACAAGGAGGATGTAAATAATGTCAAAGACAAGAAATGATATAAGACAAGAAAAACATGCCAATTTGCAATAAAGTGCCTAGAGCGCCTTGGTGTAATTGGTGTAATGAATTTCGAATTTTGGAAATGCTTAATGCAAATAAATACAATTACACTGCTCTTGTATTTAACTGATAAACAATAATATAGTGGACCTCATGAAGATGAGCTGCCACAAAAGCAGCAGCTCGTCTCAGCTAGCTAGTCTGTTATGGTTATATAAACTTGCTGGAAAATGGAGCAACCCTCTCTCATGGGAGACTAAGTAGTATTAAGTCATATTTTAAAATCTTTTCTTCATGGGAGGAAAAAAACAGATGTTCTAGCTGACAGATGTGTTCCTATCCACTAGAGTTGCTCAAATGGGCATGCCGGTGGAGCCCATGAACAGAAATTTCATGAAATATTTCATACCTTTAAACACAAAACGTGTCTGTCTGCCCTGTAAACGAATGAAAGCATGATGTGATTATTTCATTTAGCGTATTATTACTTTCAGTTGTTCAGTTGTATTTACAAAAGTCGGTTGCATTTGATATTTACATGACTTTTTTCTGACTCTTAATTTCAAGTATATTCCTAAACCTACCAACTCTTTAGTCCTTTACTCCTAGGCTGTTTTGGACCTTGTTTTTAAGACTGCAGTATGTAAACAACACCTGTTTTGATTTGGTCCATTTTTTCTTCCCAATTACTTAGGAAGAGTTGAATTACAGTCAGCTAAAATGTTACAGGATAGAAATTCCTTAATTTCATGACATCATGAAAAAAATGACATGAAAATATACAATTTTCACAAATTATAGAGGAAATTTGTTTTAAATACATGGTGTATAATTAACATCTAATTAACAGGTAATGTAAAAATGTAACAAAAGTAATGTAAAGTTAGTAATGATTACGTTATTACAAGATTTTGCACTGCAATGTCCTACAGTATTTCTTGGAAGTAACTGCATTACTATAACATGTTTTTTACACCACATTACAACTAACACTGAACTCCTGACGCATGGAAATTACGTTCTGAGGCAAGTCTCTCTTTTTTTTTAAACGTTCACTAATGCAATTTCAAACCACACACTGAGAGGTCAGTGAGTCAGGAGAGAGAGAGACACTCATACATGTCTGCCAGAGTGCTGAAATTGATTGATTGTTTCATTCTGTCTGAGGACTAAGGATGTCTGCAAAGTAAAAATTGTAATAAAAAATTTACAACAATATTAAGATATTGCTTAAGATTAAGATATCATTTTTTAAAAGGTATTTTTCTTCTTTGAGAAAACAATGGTGTAACACTGTTTTCATGATTTCTTGTTAGAACCAGGATCAATTAGACTAGATTTTTGTTGTGCAATACAGGTTTAATAAAAATATATATAAATAAGTACTCTACTCTGGCTGGAAACTTTTACACAACTGTGTGATATAGACAAAAACAATACAAATACGTTTTGTGCCAAAATGGCCCGAAACATTTGTGAAAAGAGATGAGCACAAATTTTATAGAATATTCTTATACTGAATGATCACTGATTATAAGTGATAAGCCATTTTAAAGTAAGCGCATCATAAACAATGTATAAAGTCATTTCTGCATGTCTATTATAAGGGTTTTAACTTTAGAGAATACCAAGTTCCCCCCTCTTGAAACTCACCCACTAAATCTGTCAATAAACAGATTATTAGAATCAGGTGTGTATGAGCAGGAAAATCCCTAAAATGTGCAAGACACCAGTCCTCAATGACCTGAACTGAATTACCCTGGGATGCAGGTGTAAGGGGAGGGGTAAAAGTCCAGTGTCCGCTTCATGAACTACCACAAGATGGCAACACACACTTAATATTGCAATAGACAGATTAGACTGCATACTGAAGATTGGCCAACTCGTTTTATTGTGCTGGTTTTTTATATACTTCATATTTCTCAGCTCATATGTTGAAATATTTATGGTAAGAATTATTGTACATTGAAATTAGCTATTATTGTCTTGTTCAATGGAAGACAAGATTGATAGGCTTCCTTATGTTGGGGTGAATATGGATTACAACAAGGCTCGCTCTTAATTACTGCATGTACTGAATGACTGACTTATTGAAGTATAACTGACGTTTGAATGCGAAATTCCGGCTTGTGAAGATTTGAATTTAATCAGCAATGCGAGAGATAAAGAAATTTTTCATAAAATAAGATTTAGGTTTTTTGGTTACTTAAAAAAATTCAGTGTGTTATCCGTTAGTATTCTAATTGTTTGATGGTAATAGGTTATAATATTCAGAAACAGAAACATATGTTACAAGCCAGGTACAAAGTACACTATATGAACAAAAATATTGGGACACATTACACCAAAAGGAATTTCAATGGCATTATATTCAAATACATACACTTTAATATGGAGTTGGTTCCCCATTTTGCAGCTATAAAAAATACTATTCTTCTTGTTTTTGTAAACATTTTTTGTAAACATTTTGAAGTTTTTCTAATAGAATGTCCATGCATTTTGTAGAGCATTTGTGAGGCCACTCACTGATGTTAGACGAGAAAGTCTGGCTCACAATCTCCCTTCCAACTCGTCCCAAAGGTGTTGGATGGGGTTGAGGTCGGGGCTCTGCATGGGAAGGTCAAGATATTCCCCACCAAACTCATCCAACCAACCATGTCTTATGGAGCCTGCTCTGTGCACTGGGACACTGGGAAGAGTAAACCTCTGTCCCTAAACTAAAGGTGGAAGCATGGTGTAGTCCAAAATGTGTTGGTTTGGAGAAGCATTAAGGTTGTCCTTTGCTGGAAGTAAGGGATCTAGGCCAAATCCTGAAAAACAGGTGCATCCCAATACTTTTGTTCACGTATCACTACGAAACGAAACCCCTTAATTTAACCTCAATTTTAAATTACCTTAATTTTTACCTTAATATCCAGGAAAATAAGGGAAATTAATGCGGAAAGTGCAGAGATTAAGGCTGATTCAGGGGTAAAACGAATGAATTTTTCCCGTACTTTTTAAATTTGCCCCTTAAATAACCAAACCTCCTGAAAAATATCCTTACCTTTAGGATTAAGGGGTTTCACACTCATACCTTAAATCCACTTTTAAGGTAAAATTAAAGGATCGTTTTTCAAATTAACCACTTAATTCAAATTAAGGTGTTTGTTAGGGGTAAAAGTACATTAGTTTTCATAGTTGTGTATAAGGAATTTGATTTGGGGACACCTGAGAAGACACTAGATGTTACATATAGCCACAAGAGCTTCAGTGATGTCAGGTACTTTTCTTGGTTTGTTAATTCTGGATAACAAGCATCACTCCAACTCATTCCAGTGGTTAAATGAAGCTCCACAGGTCCACTGCTCCAGAGCCCAACGCCCTTTCAAGCTGATGTTTACGACTGGGCATGATGAACCTTGGTTTTATGTGAGGCTGCTCCAGAGCGGCCCATTATATTGGCAAGGTTTTCCTTGGAAGATTGTACAAACTGTGAATTTACAATTCAACTGTGCCTTAAAATAGTGTAACCTGAACTGAATAAAAGGAGTGTTTACACTTTTGGATACATAGTATATTTTTGTGTCATTGTGAGTACAGTCTCTGTGATGTTCAGTTACAGGCGTTGAGGCTGTGAAGAAGTGAAACTATGTACCATTTTTTATTTCTTAGTTTCAGTAGGTCCAACTGCTTGGATACATTTCCCATATGAGTCATGCATGAACTACATGTTCACAAGTTTGCAGATTTTCCCATGTATATGAAATACATGTTAAAAAATTTTTTTTCATGCATCTGCTCTTCCCCCTGTATTTGTGAGGTGTACATAGATGTTGCACAATACTGCCTTAGTGATTTCTGAGCACATTCAGAATGAAATGTAGGTCTCTATGGCTTAATTATTCATGTTTTATGAGAATGGGTGAGTGGAGATGTGAAGTTGTCACACTTTTGTGTTTGCTTTTTTTAAAAGGTAATTTGTGACAAAATGAATGTTCAGTTAAATAATTATCACATTTCGTACTTATCAAAATCAATGCAACATCACACTGCAATGTTATTAAAGGGGAAGAGTAGATATAAAATATAGATTCAGCTATTTGTGTAGGCAATAAAGTATTAAATTAGTTTAAATTAACGTACATTAAAAAAATATGTAAAGCATTTAGTCATTAGATCATTTAGAATGAGGATTGGGAGAGTTTCGCTTCTTGTTACAAACAGGCTGTAGCAGGTGTTTGGGCCAAAAACGAAGCATATTGTGCATTTGTCGCCATTAACACTTCCATCACACAGGCGTGACAAGTCTATAAAGAGATAAACTGAGCATTACGCTTTTACTTACCTCAGTTAAAAGAGCTCTAACTTCCTCTCCACACTTTAACACTTCCTACCCAGAAATCTCTACAATTACTGCTTCTTCTCTGAGCCTGTGCTGGTAACATATTGGAAATGTCAAGGAAACTCAGGGGGCCCATGATGGCCTCGCAGCTCCATTTCAAACGTGGTTAACCTTAAGGGTTATTTATCACTGCCGGGGTCACGAGGGGACAGGCAGTATTTACTACAGGACATGGAGCCCCTCGTATGGGGATGGTATGGTGCGTGGGTGAAGAGGATATTGTCCTGTGTTTGTGTACTCAGCTCTCCACCTCTTCTTTGCGGGACGTCCACCATGTAATCTTTATGGTTCCATTCGTCAACATAATCATTTAGCGTTTATCTGGAGATGGTTCAGCTTCAGAGCACTAAGCGTGGCTCTTGTGTTGCTGCTCACCTTGTCCCATGTCCCTCAGCTGCTGAAGAAACAAGAATCTCCAGCTGGCCAGGGGACCCTCCCTTCTCCTTTCTCCCTTTTGAGGGGTTGTCTTTTTCATCCCAGGCATCCTTTTCCAAGGAACAAAGGCTGGGCCTTTAGATGGAAGTAAATGATGGAGAAAATGGGGAAGCTGGGGGATATTCAGGCCCGATTTCATCATGGCCATAAATCTCCCTGAAATCAAAGCCTAGCCCCCGCCCCAGCCCTTCCCAGCCTCTTTGTGGTGCTAATACACATTAGGGTGCGGCTGGTTGCTCACTTTGACCACTTTGGTGAAGAAACCTGGCCTGGGCTGAAAACGCACAACCTGGAGACGCTGTTGACTGTTGACCCCTGGCAACTTATTCTACCGCCATAGAATGAAACACACACTTCTACAGAGCTTTCAGAGTTATATCAGTGTAAAACAGAAACTAAATTCACAAACCAGTCCTCACGGACCCCCAAAAGGTCTACATTTTGTTTTCTATTCCTAAGCATTGTGAGTTGGGTTGGAGAAAAAGTGCAGACCATCTGGGGGCTCCTAAGGACTGATTTGAGAACCACTGATGCAAACTATGTTCTATAACATTTTAACAACTAAAGTTATGTTTACAGAGGTTGTACTAATTTAAGCATAGATTCTCATATGCCATAATTTCATATTCATGTTCTAGACTGGATATATCTGATCATTGTCGTATGTCACTAATGAAAAAGATGAGAAGAAAAAACGATGAGTTGTGCATGCTTGTGTCCCCTGGCTAGCTTGATGATGAAGTATGTGCATGTGGATCCTTTCAGGGCATAATGTTAATATGGGTCATTTACAAATGCAAGTGTAAATATCAGGGGGAGAGATCAAGGAAAAAATCTGAATTGAGCTGTAAGACTTAGTGTAATGTGAATGTTTCCTAAGAGATATGACAGAGAGCAAATGATGTGTCAGGAATGTCCCAATCTGGGAGTTTTTCCTCCTATCAGAAGCACATGTTGGAGTGCAAACAGTGACCCAGTAACACACTGCTCCCTGCTTGGATATGCATGCGTATGAGCTCCTTCTGAAGTGTGGAGAAGAGGCTTTTTCGGGGCCTCTAAATAACCCATCTAGCACGCTCAACTCTCTTTTCTACTCCATGACCTTTTCCCCTCCCGGTTCAACCCTGAAGTTAGTCAAGCTGGATGGAGCACAAAGGCTTCCTCCACATTCAGCTAAAGTGAGTTATCATTGTGAAGTTGATGTTCTGGCATGCTTTAACTTTACGATTTTTTCGAAGCTGGTTTAAGCCTGTGGTTGAACATGGGCCAGAACGGGCTGGACGTCCGCATCAGACAATACAAGACTTTCTGTTTGACTGAGCGAGGAGAACTCTTTTGACATTTTCACAGATTAGTCTTAAACTTGAGAAAAGCATTTGCTCTCAAGCTACTTTTATATTTTGAAGCTGTTAGCTGTTACCTTAGCTGTCTTCACAGGGTCACGGAGCAGGTTCGTGTGAATCTCTCTCAGGGTTTTCTTCCCTGTCAACATTCATTCTGTCTGTGTCTCTATACTTCTGTCTCAGGTGATCTTGGTTTTGGTTTGTTTTGTCACGTCAGTGTTATAAATATATAAAGAATGGAATCAAAATGCAAAACTGACTGGTGAAATTGTCCAATTTTGACATTTAAAAGAAGAGATTTGAATGTTCCACATCATCAAACATTAGACTGTTGTTTGGATTTGAATGTGTATGTGTGTGTGTGTAAGTGAATTAAGCAGCAAATATAACAGCAGATTATTTATTACCTCAGGTTTCATTTTTGAAAATCGATCAATAGTGATTTTCAATCCATGACCAGGGTCCCCTGTTGCTATAGTGTCATTGGCCAACATGAAAAACTGTAACAATTTTAAATATGACAAATCATTTTGTCACATTATTTGCACATTTCTGAGCTTCCTGACTGGTCTGTAAAAAAAATGTGGTCATTGTGTTTATGTTTTCAGCACAAGAACATGTAAAATGATTCTCTCTTCCAAATGAAAGGCACTCGCTCCTCATGAATAAATGATTAAAACAGGGTCTTCCAAAAGACTTTCTCACCCAGGCGAACTGAATTCTCTAACTCAGGGTGAGAAAACCAAGATCCAAGCATAAACTGTGATAATAGAAATATTGCCATGATCCTACCTAACACTAGGCTTCATATTCGATGAGCTCTTACTGTTTTGTGCTGCCTGCTCAAATAAAAAATTAAAGCCAAACAATTTGTACCATCGCACAAAGACTAAATATGATTGGAACTAAATCAAACAAAACTCAGACAAATCATTTGGAACATTTTTCTTTTCAGCATGACATTCCACTCCAAAATATCCTGAACCAGAAATATACGATAAAATAAATGATTAATAAATAAATATTTTTTGTTGTTCTCTGCGAAAGGCCTAAGCAGTTTGAGTCCATTAATGCAGGTTTGAGTTCCAAACTTTTTATGTTTTTAAGATTCTGGACTGAAATGTTTATTACTTTCTGTAAAATGCAACTTATCAGATGAATAATACATTTTTGACCAAAATCTCCTGGCAAGCATATATTGCATTTCAATATTTTGTTATGAACATAAAGAGGTGTTTATGAATTATTTAAAATATAATGCATATATCATGCATAATATAATGTATGAATAATAAGGGCAACAGGGGTTGTTGGAGCTGTTACATGTGATGAATATGAATCTGTGGTGAAGGCACAGATATAAGGATGAAAAGAAGTTTAAAGATGAAAAATAAAGAAGAATTAGGATCAGCAACTATGAACAGGGTCTCAACATTTAGCGAGCAACAGGTCACTGTTGCACTTTTTATGTTGTAATAGCTTAGTACTAAAAAGGTTTAGGAAAAATGTATGGTGTTTGTGATCTAATTCAGAACCATTAATAAACACATTTGAAACCATAAATCAACTCTTTATAAGGGCAGTCTTATTGGAAGTTGATTCCCAAAATAAATAAAAATCTAAATGAATTATAGAGAAAATATCTGAATTGTTTCACCGTTTCACACCACCCAAGGAGCGAGCTCTACGATGAATTCTTGGGCTGTCTGTAATCCTCGAGGTGCAGCCAGCAGGGACTTCTGAACTGAGCGTTTGTGCCTAATTACAGATCTCTGAGCCTCTTTCATTTTCTTTACTGTGCTCTTACAGTGAACCCAAATTTCAACCCCAGCGGCACAGAACTATATTGGCAATGCTGTTTACTACATTTTTTGGATGCACACGTAAGGATTCAATAGAGGATGTCATAAAAAAGGGCTTAGCATTACAGGCTCGGAAGGATATTCTCTCTTGTTCTTTTTTTCATGCTAATTTTGGAAGGTTTGGTCATATATATGAATAATTATATGTGCCTGACTACTGTTTGGACAAGCACTGCAGAATGTGCAGTAATTAGACTGTCAGGAGGAAGGAAGGTAGTGGTCAGGGTGATGGCTTCTCTGCTTTATTCTTTGGGAGTGGAGCAAAATGTTATTATGATCATCCTCCACAAGGTTAAACCAGTTCAAATTGCTCCCTCCTGGAAAGATGGCTGATTAAATAAAGGCAAGCTAAGAGAGGCCAGCTCAGGTTCAGACGGTCCTTTCTGCTAGTTTAACCCCGCTGACCCAGGTTAGACTTTTTAGCGTGTTAGCGCAGAGATGTGTGATTTTAGTGTGTGTGTGTGAGTGTGTGTGTGTGTGCAGGGTAGTGGTTAAGTAGGTTTGTTTGTTTTGTCCCTCTGGACCCTCTGTTTTAGTGAGTAATGAATGATCAGGGGTCTGATAGATGTGATTGAACCTGAGACAAATGCTAACCCTCTAGCATTACACCCAGGGCAAACATTTTAGCCCCAAGACTGATGGGCGCTTTGAAGAGCAGCTCAGACATATCAGCTCACAGTCCGGAGGTTTCAGGTGAGCAACACAGACGTACACACTACCAGTCAAACTATTAAAAGATTTTTCAGCTTACTTCAAGTTGCATTTTTAGAGATGCAAGATTTCTTTTGGAAATATTTTTTAAGGTGTTATATAAACAAAAATGCATTAAAACGTGCAGATGTGCACTCTATATGTGAATTCCTTCACTATTATTAAAAAAATTGGCAAATAGTAAAAAGTGAAGAAAATCCTTCAATAAGTAGGTGTGTCTGAACCTTTGGCTTGTAGTGAATCCGTAGTTTAATTGTAGTGTAAATAGTTCTTGGGATTTTTGCCATATTTTAGGTGACAATAATTATGCTGTAATAATTATAAGAACACACAGTCACTGGAGTACTAATAGATCTGCTCTACCCACAAATCATGGTTCATCCTGGAAGGTGACTTTGAAAGACAAGCTTTTGAAAACACTTCACCAGGGACAATTTAAAATTAAATGAAATTAGAACAGTTTCAGCTAAATATGAGATATTCTGGTATTCATTAAACGTGTATGCAGTTAGTTTGCTTGCACCTTGAAATGGAAGAGGGGGCAGAAAAATACAAATAAAACGTTTTACTTTAAATGTGACATTTATCTTGTGGCACATTTTCTATTTAATTGCAAAGTAGGACATATTAAAAATATAAAGAGTGTATTTGCAAAGGCCACATTTTGTATTTTGTATTAAGTAATGGTTATTGTGCACTGATATGTACAGAATTATATTTTCTGTAACAGATAATCATCTTAAAACATTTAAGCAGAATAAAAAACTATTAGTGGACTGCTATGGTCGTCACCCACCATGGCACTATGTCCCACTGGCTATTAGTGTCAGCTCTTCTTAGACAGATTGGGAGCCTGTATCAGTCTTATCTCACCATCGTCTGGATGTGTTTCCCCTTGGATGTCTTGCTTCCTCAGCTATAAACAAAAGAAGGAGTGCACAGCCACCAGAGTCTGATTAGATCTGATCTAGCCATGCTTTTATTTCCCACAGCCATCCCCCCAATCCAGCCTGCAGGTTAATTGCCTGGCAGTCAGCTTCTAATCACTCATGTCTGGGACCAGGAGGCCTATAGCTGAGACTTGTTTTTGTCTTTAATACTCTGTGATGGGAATAACTGCACAATCTTTTGTAATCATTTGTAAAGTGAATTTCACCATCCAGTAAAGCAATACTGCAGTTTTTCCACACTGTCACGCCTATAGCACACAGTTGATCATCATAAGCAACCAGATTGCATTTCTGCAGAGAAAGCTCAAACTTAGCATTAGAATTAGCATTAGCACTGGGATCAGCATTGGCATTAGCATAGCATTAGCATAGCATTAATGTGTGCGCGTGTGTATGTGTCCCTGTACTTTTGCTCACATAGATTTGTATGGCAGCTCTGTCCCAATACTTTTGTCCTTATTGTCCATTTTAAACTGGCATGTCTTTGGGGGCGTGGCCTGAGGTCTCATATGAAGTTTCATAAGGTTTGGTCACTGTAAGGAGTATGAAAGTTTATACTTCTGAAACTGCATTCATTTCAGAGGGTTAAAAATGAATGAAAGTGAATGGGGGAAAAGGGATGAGCAAAAGACTAGGGAAAGATGAGTGCAGGTCATTTCTGACCATTTTGTGTGTCAGGTTGGCCTGATGTAGGACATTAAGTTTGGTGGGTTTTGGACTAAGCGTGTCCAAGCTGGACTCTCTGAAATTTCAGGGTGCTAATACATTTGCCACATTTTTTCGCTGGGAAAATGGGAAAAACCAACAAACGACATGACATAGCAAAAAGCTGTGAACAAGCACAGTATCCCAGATCAGGCCCAACGTTTCAGAGTTGGAACAGTGTCTCTATCTCGACAGCCCTGGGAGGAGTCGGGGGGCAAAAACAGGTGAATGGAAGAAAGAGAATAATAATAAAGATTAAAATTTAAGATAAAACTTAAGAGGATCAATAGTGTGCTTGCAGTGTAGGGCTTATAATAAATCTTATAATAGAGGGCAAATTAAATATTTTTTAAATATTTTTTTAATTAACAAACTACTGTTGTCCATAATGATATGTACATTAATTAGTTTTTTTGTAAATACAAACGATACCATGATATACTCAGAATTGCATGTTGTGATGTATTTTATCAGAATGGAGATTGCATGTCATCAAATTGCCCACCCTTGCTATGTCATTAGACGGTATTATAGAAGGAAATCTATAAAATTCTCAGTGAGGTTAACACTTTGTAAGAGACTACAGATGGACTTTCATGCTATAAGTATGTGTAAGTATTTCATTCCGATGTAAACCTTAGAAAAGCCAGCAAAAATAGACAAGACTAAAGAGGTAACTGAGAGGTTAAATCAGGGCCATCTGAAGCATTTTTTATGTGAGGGGGATACATGGGGTGGGGTTTGTGCATGGGGGCGGGGTTTGTGTGTGTGGGGGTGGGCTTTGGATGGCGGCACAGTTGCTGCGTGCGTGCAAATCTCGTCCTTTTACTGGGTGGGGGTGTTTGGAAACCCTATTAAATCTTAAATCTTCCTCAAAGTATCCATGCCACCATATTACTGGAAATCAGCTCGGGGTTTCCTCCAACTAACCACATGCAAGTGAAGAGAATGGTCAGTGCACAAACAGGCTGCTCGGATTTCCTGTGATGTGTGTCCTTCTATCGGTTTAGTGGAGTGAATTCTTTCGGAAACATTCAAAATTCAACAGCACTGAGGGAATTAATTTTTTATGTTAAATGTGGGGCGTTCAAACGAATAATTATGAAATGTGAAGCACGTCCCCCTCTGGTTGAATGGCGACAATGCCCATGGTTAAAGGTGAATGAGAATTTAAGGGCGTCTAACCCGACTATAACCTGAATTTCAAAGTACAGATATTTTGTTGGTTTGCATCGTTTCTCAGTTCGAACTGCCTATCTATATCTGAATTCCCTCATGTGGGCTTGAAGACAGACGTGCAGCACAAATCTCAGAGCGCCATTATATAAAGAGCGAGCATGATGCAACTCCCCTGTGGTTAATGATGACACAGTCATACTGTTTCATGTTTGTGAGAGTGGCCTGTTCTGTAAGCACTGGCCATGGTTTGATGGATTTACAGACACATTTTTAGAGAAACGTACGCATTTAGTCATGTCTTCCCCATCAAATGGCTCAGGCTGAATCTCATTAGGAAGAATTCTCGGGTGTCTAGACCAAAGCCCTGCAGCTGAAGTAGGGCTCATCCATGAAGGAGACTTTGGAAGACAGACTTCGGAAAAATGATCCACAAGGGACAACTCTTAAAGGCTTGAAATTAGAACGATTTCTTTTGTCTTTTTAAATGTGTGGCATTGTGTCAGATAATCATTTATTTCATCAGTCTGAAGGGGTGACAGGGCACAGAATGACACATTTTGCAAATTCTTTTTTTTTTAAAGTCTTTTTTTAAACCGAGCATTCTGCAGAGCCCAACTACAAAAGGAAACGTAAAGTTTGTGCCAAGCCCCCAATGTCCCATACTGAGCAATTCAGGTCAAAGTAGAGTGAGAGGAAATTTTACAATATACCGCTTAGGGGCCCTCAAATGGGGTCGGTTGTAACAGGCTGAGCTGTTTTAAAAGTACAAAGGGGGATATGGATATCTGTCATTGGCTTCTATGGTGGACTTAGTGGTAACAGTGTATTAAAACTTATCTGGTTCCCTGGAGACTTGGCCACTTTTATTATTAGATAGACACCCTGGTCAGGTAATATATATTGCATGGCTTGTTCATAGACATAGACACAGAGCTATTAAGTCCTTCGTAGACAATATCCCAATGCACTTTTAATACACAGTTACTGTTTATTTGCTAAAAAGTTTTCGAATATATAAAATATATAGAAAACAATTAAAATATGGTATGAGGGAAAGCTTTCGCTCAAATATCTTATGAAATGTTTAGAGATTGTTTGCTCTCAGATGATTATTATTTGTCCAGGTTTGTTCAAGCAGTTTTACAGAAGTGGATTCTGTTACTCCTACATGAGAACCAGTACAATGTTATGTGATAATCATGAGAAAAAAGAAATGGGGAAGCTCGTCAAAAATGGCTTAAATGCACAGAAAAAATGCCCGAAATGTTAACTGTAGTGTGTCCACATGTGACCATTGTCAATGCAAATATAATTTTCAAGGGATAATTCCAGAGAAATTCTTCTCAAAACGTGTAGGTGATGTGACTGGAGTCTTACAAAAATAGGTTTCTTATTGGTGTAATGCGCATGACCAGGCAGGGAACTCAACTCCTATAAAAATTATAGATGCGAGAAGTGTTACCCACAAGAATACACTTATAGCTAAGTGATTTGCCTGCTCGTACACTCCAGATTCATCTTATAAGCTAATAAACAAGACCTTCCTGGCTGAAGTGGATGTTTTAGAGCCCAAAAAGCACTAAACTGTTTTGGACAAGGGTATTCAATTCTACCCCGTGTCAGCTTACTTTAGCTTGAAACCTCGAAATGAAAGAAGAATAAAATAAGGTATAAAAATGAGTTTGTGTCCTGCAGTATAAAGGACACATGCTTTGTATTTAACATACAGGAGGGAGAAAATGGTCTTTGAATCCCAGAAAAAAGCTTCTGTCAGAAATCCTTGAACACTGAGTGCTACTTTCAGGGATGGTCTTCAGCTATGAATAATGAACAGTGGTTCAAAGCTTTTTTCATTACTGAGCCCATCATTTCTTACACTGCACTCTTAATAAAGTCTTTGCTAACATGCTCATTTAACTCCAGAGCCGCAAACTTATTTCATCTTGTTCAAACTAGCTTTCATCCATCGTAAGAGCAGTACTTTGGTCCCAGGTCTGAACAAGACTTTGCGCTATTGTGTTTTGCCAGGCCTGAGCTACTACATGAGTTGCGGTTTACCACAGAGGAAAAAAAGAAACTTTCTGACACTTAATCATCGTTTTTACAAAATGGGCCTCAGCTGGCTACACAGAAAGAGGGCTATGTAAGAAAGAGCCTCGCCCCCTCACTGAAGAAGATACAACCCTGATTCAGCACAGGGCGTGCAAGCATTGCCCACGGCAAGCCCAGGAAACACAACAGGAGCGAGCTTATGATACACTCTGCCTTTTAATGGTTGTTTGCTCACAATGTTGCATAACAGGAATTTGCGAGGTTTCTCGGAAGCTTAATCTAAACATTGTCAGCTGTTGTGATGGAGGATACTTGCTGTTGCTAAATGTTTTGTGTTTTTTTAGCCGAAAACAATGTGATAATGTGAAAAAACGTTCAGAATCTGAATCTTTAATGATAAATGACAACAAGATGAATACAATTTATTTTCTTGAGACCAAAAAAATATGCTCAAAGGTGAATCTCAAGAAATATTTGTCTGTCTTCAATTGTTAGATGTGAATTCTTTTAAAAATACATTTGACTCAGCAAGCGAAAAACACAATGATGGGTGATTATCTATCAAAAAAGATTTTCTCAACACCAAAACAATGTTCAAAGGAGAATCTAGAGAAATTCCTGTCCAATAGCTCTCAAAAGTCACAGACGTTATGTAATCACAGAACATAGAATGTTGCCCAGGGATTTTTATTGGTATAGTGAATGTGACAAGACAAGCCGTTGAACCCCAGTCCCACAGTTAATTTGTGTGTATGTATGTATCTATAGGGTATATAAGATAAGTGTTTAATGTATGTACACTTATGATGCATTTCAACTGCATCAGTATAATTAAATATGCAGAGGCAAAGTATAAAAATCCTTTATCCTATTATCATTCTACTGGGGCCCCAATAGAGTCCAAGAAGGAGTTCAAAGGCCATATCTTCTATGCATCAGCCAATCAATGTCACCATCGGCGCAAGTATGTGCCATTTGACCTCTGACTCTATGCCATAGTGACCCTTGAGTGGCCGATCTAGCTGAACCGCAGACAGAAAACAGAGCAGTACTGAGAAGCGTGTTGCTCAGTTCTATCCTGATCTCATACAGTCATAAATGTGACACTTTTGAGAATGATATAGTCTGCTTGCATTTATACCCTGGCTATGTGGTGATGTCTCACAATATCCTGCTTGTATTAATGTAAAGAGAAAACAAGCGTCTCAGTGTGGAAGGAGAAAGTATAAAGGGAGGACAGTTCTTCAACAAAAGTAAAAACAAAAAAAGCAAAAATCTATCAAATTCTGTTCTCAAGTTATTAAACGTTATTGTGGGCCTCATTGAGAGTAATCTTGTGAAATTATTTATTGACTATTGGTGTATTTAATCATGTTGCATACTCTCACCATTTTAAACAAGCAATCAGTTAGAATATACCATGATTTTACCCAAAGGCCACATTTACAAGGTAATTTTGCTACATCTTAAAAACATTTCATTGCCCAGTAACCGATGTTTGTGATTTAACAAGTCAGAAGCCTTAGGTAATTATGTTGTTTTATTTTTTTTACTGAAACTGATCTTATTCTGCCAGACAGAACCAAGAGGAGTGCAGCAGTGGCCCTTCTGTTCCATGAGAAAATAGCTTGATCAGATTCCTTCGTCTCCACTCCCCCAACACCCCTCAAGACAAACTTCACCCCCTTTGCGAACTTGACTTTGTTCAAAATTTACAGTCGTGTTCCCCTTCACATTTGCAGCTGTAATCAATATATGTCAGCTTTGACCTCTGCGTTGGAGGACTCCCAAAAAGGAAACTTCGGGTAAATCCTCCAAAGATCACTTGACAAAACTGCTACTCGCTTCCCAGAGTGAACAGAGTCATTCACTACTGTCTCATTTTCCCCAAACTGCAGACAAATACTCTACATATTACTGAGCAATAAGGAGTTATCTTCAAACGTTGAGGCTACAGAGACAGTGTCTGTCTCCTTTTTCAGCATCATTAGTTTGTATTTGATAGTTTTGTAGAATAAATCAGATTGCAGATCGGAGAGATCAAAGTACCGAGCTCACACTCCTCTACTCCTCTTTCCCTGCCCCCTCCTCCATCAGCCTGCATGCTTCACCTGGGGGGTCAGAGGTAGTCTCCTCCCATCCAGGGCTCCCACTTCTTGTATTGTGCCGACAGTTTCTTTGGAGATAAGCGTCTTAAAGAAGACAAACAAACCTTGGTAACAGCTGCACTAAATAAAGACCACCTCCATCCATGGATCAGGGCTACACATATGATTATGTAGTTGGGGTCTTTGCCTCAAACAGGGTGCGAGTCTAACTGAATAGATGGTTGTAATTTAATTCAAATTATTGTAGCTACTAATGATTTATGAGTTGAGGGGGCTGGTCAAGATGGGGCCCCTGTATTCTACAGATCCTTGTGCCATCCCATCTAATAAACTGCATTCCGTGTAATGTTGTACTTGATAATATTGATTAAAAATAAAAAAAATACCAAATGCTCCATTGTTTTGGCTGTTTGGAATCACATAGTAAAAAATGTGCTGCAGAGCAATGCGTGTTATATAAGGTGCACTTTCACAGATATGGATATAATAAAAAAATATCTTAATGCATAAAAAGTTACCATATTCATGATACAATTAGAATGCCTTTAAAACATTTCTAATTGTAATAATGCACATGTTTACACATGTAATGCACATAATTTATATATTTATTGGGGTGACCGCCCATAAAACTCGTAGATCGGTGGCCCGACTGACTCGACTGGCTCAATCAACTTTTTAAACACCGCCCATTTTTGCTATGATCCCTGTGTCTGTGTAATACATTAGTAAAAAAAGACAGCAAGACAGTTTTTTCCTGACCACTGGCCTATGAAACACTCCTCTGTGGCCCACTGGATCTTTTCTTTTCTGACACAGGGCTGGCCCAATTAGAGGATAAAACAGAGTGAAAAAATGTTCCAAAATGACAGATATTACCACCCACAGTGGGCCGTTACACCAGCAGAGACTTCAGTGACACGGCATTTCAGATGGAGGCAGTTTCTCTCTAGGAATTTATGAACAATACACAGATATGAAAGACATCAATGTTTTTATAAATATTTAAATATTTTTGAAATCGCTACATTGCTGAATACTACTTTTACTGAATACTACTTTTTTTATGTTTAATGTGCACAGAAAATGGGCCATTCTCCCTCAAACTTCCAAGGCCATATTTTTTTTCCCCCCTTCCATTACCAGCAATAGCCTAATGTTGACTCTTATGTACATAAACGATTAAGGCTATTACTGAACAACCAAATACAAAATTATATTGATAACCGTTACATACTATGGTGGTTACAACCATGATAGCTCAGTTGCTGTTGCATACTAAGTGTGTCGCAAATACATATTGCTCTATGTTAGCGTTTTTCTATCACAGCTTGTCAAAAATGCTAATTTGACAATTATGCAGATTTCTAAGTTAATCTTCCGTTCATGATTTATGAAAATTGTGTCACAAAACATCTCATGTCTACTACCAATTCATTCATTGTTCAAAAGAGCTTAGTAAGAGCAAGATAAATAATATATCAGTCTACTCATGGTTTGGTTGAGTTCCTCCTAAGAGCCTTTCAGGGTCCTTAAGAGTCTGTCTAGTGAGTGTGGCTGCTACACAGCATTCTTGAATTTAATAATGAGTGTTTCTTTTAAAGCAGGTGTGCACAGCTCCAGTTCTGGAGGGCTTGTCTAGTTTCCCTGCTTGGTATTCTGTTAATGGCCAGGTTTGGTGGGTGTGTTTGAGCAGAGGATCTATATCAAAATGGTCCTTGAGGATTGAACTTCAATCCATTAAAAAAGTGTGCTATAACTAAGGGGGTAAACATTCCAACAGTAGTAACTTGAAAATAAACTGCATTCTGAATACTGCCTTAAAAACTGTTACAAGGATGAATCGTTTCTGTATCCTAGATGCTTGTGTTTACATCCAAGACCTGTACATACATGCCCAGGCACACAAAAACGTCTGGTAGCTTGTGATTCCCAGAGAGCATTTCAAAGCGCTCAAGCGCCGTTTTGACAGTTTACCTGTTTCTCAGTGAACAGATGGACTGACAACCCCACCAGCTCCAGTGACTGCTTGCAAAAGGATCCTGTCTTGGAAGCAGTAAATTGAAGAAATTACCATCAGCCATGGGATTCCAAAGATGCTGTGAAATCTTTTAATGAACTCATTTGAATACCTCTCTGGCCCTGACATCCCGTCACAAGCTTTTCTGTATGTTTTCTGTGGGCCGTGGTGCCATGAAGATGCTACTCAAGGACACGTCAATGTTACACATTCCTGCTCCTCATTTTCCTTGAGCACGAGTGGTCCTGTAAATCATATGAGATTGTAAAATGGTGGCCTTGATTCTCACAAACCCACACCAGTGCTACACATAAGTAAACTGATAACCCTATGAACACCTCAGCTTTCACTCACGCCCCCCTGCAGCACAGGTACACCTATTTCACAGACACACAAACAGCAGGAACATGATTCAACATCATAAATCTTCCTATAAAACCAAAGCTTTATGCTGAAGAGCACAAACAAGCATATCCAGACTTGCTCACAAACACTGACAAAAGACGCAGCGCTCAATAAGCCCAGCTCTTATAACCACATGGGATTCGTGTGCGCTTCACTTCAAACATTGCTTACTGTCCAGATCTCCAGCTAATACTGGCCAAGGCTGTGGTTGTCAGAGATAAAACTACAACCGCTGTCATTATAGTGTTTGAATACGTTTTTCTCATGACCATACTTTTAAATAGCATATTCCGCTTGATTTCTTTGAGTAACTAACAAAAAAACTAAGCAGAAATCTCTGAGGAAGCACCTGGGAAATGTCTTCTGACTGAGAAAGCAATTAAATAATCTAAGTATTATTTTACTTTTGTAAAGTAAGAAGAAGAAGCATGTCTGTTTTGTATTATTAAAAGGAAGCAATTGCTTAAAGTACGGTAGGATAATTGAGCAAATGCATAATCCAACATTAGTTCAGCCAGAGAGATTGAAATTTTGAGCATTAGGTGCTTTCTATTACATTTTGTATTAGTACTTTAACTCCTTTAAGGACCTGAAGTATTCTTATGAGATGAAAGGCAGCCAATGATCTTTTACCTGAACCGCATCCAGGCTCAGGTGCTCCTGACTGCTGTGGTTTAACACATCCTGGAAAGGGTTTACTGAACATTCACTGATGCTGCACATTTTCTTGACCACTTTCTCTACCACTTGGCTTCCAATTGCACAAGTTCTTCTGTTATGGCCAGAGAAACATGACCCCGTATCCTTCATCCAACTCTAAGCTCAGACCCCACGTAGATTCGGCACTGCACTCCAGGGCCAAGCTCGTATTTCTAGTGTGGGTCGAGGTTCCAGGGAGCCTGCATGCTCCGGGCTCTGCAGGAGATGTGAACTCACTGAGAAGACATATGTACACGTTCCAAGCCTTAAGCGCCTTGTATGTTATTTAAGCGTGACAAATGGATGGTTGTCACGGGTTCGACTCCATAAACTAGTCACTTACAATATGCCTACTCTTACAAAACGCTCAGCAAAACATGTCGTCAGTCTTGATATTGACAATCTGCAGCTTGAACCACTTGAGTTGTGTATGAGCTGGAGTGGTTGCATGTGATGTAGCTGTACATCAAACCGAATTATAAATAACTATTGTAAGAATAGATGTGAGAATGGATGGATACATGTTGTACACCAAATTCATGTATGAAGATGGCTGCTTTTTACTCATAAGGGAATGTCATATGAAGGCAGAAAGCACATAAACACTGAGAACACTTGAGATATTAGAGATTACTTGAAAACCTGAAATGGTGTTGTGATTTAAGTTAGCAATATTGCATGATGCTGAGTGACGGTGATAAATTGTTTATTGCATGTTTGCAATTGCCTTTGTAGCTCAGTCATAAATACAAAGAAGAAAACGCTTACTTGTCTTGGAGCACATCTTGAATGATCAGCTACTTTAAAGAGGGATTTTGAATGATTTTAAGCCTGGAGTTCCATTGTTAATGTACCTGGCTTGATAAAACAATTAGCATCATCAGGCTTATTTATATTAAGCCACTTTTTGAAAGACTAATCACAGCAAACCGGATTCCAATGATGTAGGTCAGCTTGTTGGTTTATTTTAGGTCATTGATTAACAGTAGGAGCTGAGCCAAGAGACAGTATACTGAATAAAGTAAATGGCTTCTCGCTGTTCTCTGCATCAGTGAGTTGTCTTGAGAATAATCATGAAGCACTTATCATTTGGTCATCTGTTCATGGTCACCTCCGCAACTTAACTAAATTGCACTGAAAGAACATTGCTGATTGTAGTAAACCATTGTCCGACAACAGCAACGGAATGCATCTTGTTGTTGTGTACATGTGTAGGGTGTGTTTTATTCCCAATACGTCATATACAATGCAATTGCAAAGATTCTGACGGTGCATTAGTCCATATCAGTTTCCTCCCTTTCACTGGCGTAAACACTTGAGCACTTATAGCTCCTCCATGTTGAGATTTATCAGCCTGCTAAATGTAAGCGGGTCACTGAGTTCAGCTAAATGCCATTTGGTTTAATCTTGAGGCTGTTGCAATTTGTTTCTTGCAGTTTTAGCTTCAGCCTTTATGCCAGTTCATTCCTTCACACTGTCCACCCTCCTATCATACTGCTAGTGTTCCTTTAATTGCTGCAAAAAAGAAGAAATGAAAAGCAGATTTCTGCCAGCAAACCTGAATACCTCAGCCCTTCAGGCCACATCCTCTCTTTGTTCATTTCAGTCCCAGATAGGCTGAATCACTGAATTAATCTGTCAACAATGCAAATCAAAGTCACGTTTTAATCCTTATGCTTCAGCTCTGGTTATCTGGCATTTGTTAAATGTTGTGGAAAGGTTGTAAACAACAGTGATCTCAAGGCACTGATGCTGGTTTGTATAAAGCAGTTAGATAAGCTTCAGGGCCACTCCACTCTAAGAACAGATGCGTAATGAGTTCCTGAGATGGAATTCATCGGCAAGATCATATTCATAGTACAGAAAACCTTCTGTGAGAGGTGTTTGTACAACATATCATCTTCAAAAAAGCTCTAAAGATATTTTCTACTTCTTATTCCCTTGGAGCATCAATCAGAGTTCTTCAGAGTTCCAACTGGAGCTGAGTGAAGGTGTGAAGTTTTTATAAAAATCAAAGAAGCTTGCCTAGAAAAAACTCAGAACTTCAAGGCTCAAATGTCTATTTTTTCAGAATATTTTAAATAAATGTTTAATCAAAAACCAATTTACCGAGAGTTAAGTAAGCACTGCTTAAACAGTGAATGTGAGCAGTCAAATGTATATCTCCAAGCAAACTGTCTACTTCTGAGGTTAATTAAACCTCATAAGGCAAATAAAAATATTATTATTGATAGATATTAATAGAAATATTATCCATTATTACTAGAAAAATAATTATGGCTTCTGTGGTACAGAAACCCCCAATCTAGCTTAAGTCTCATTACATAGACTGAGTGAATAGTTTCTGTCATACTGCAAAAGCAGAAACATTGAGTATATTCTATATTTGCATATTTACATAGGGAATTATATATTAATGGAATGTACCTTACATGTATAAATGTATATAACAGCTTTATATGTGATGCTTTAGTTTATTAGCCTGTTACTTGAATATAACTCTATATATTATGTTTTTGTAATGCTAACACTATGTTTTTGAATTACGTTTAAATGTGTATCATACTACATCACTACTAATATATATAATTCCGTCAATGAATATGAATCACAGTCATCTCTACTTAAAATTACTGCAACTTACTCACAACTGCAATTCATTAAATTTCCTTTTCTTTTTTTATTTTTTACAGTGAATGCACAATGCATGATCATGGGCACATGTGAATTCATGTGCATGAAACCACACCAGTGTCATTATTGGACCTCAGGGAAAAAACAGGACACAACCAGAGCAAATAATAACCAAAAATCTGCACATCCATGTTTCCTTGAATAAGATACAGCAGAATAGTCTCAAGTCCAAAAATACATCGCCTTTGTACATGTGCCTGTTCTCTTGCCTTGTAAGATGTATTGAATCTGTTTTACCGTGGGCCTTTGATATTTGATAGGTAGCAGTTCAGAGACACACACTCTGGTGTGCATGAAACCAAAGAACTGGTTGGATCTGAGGCTCTTTACGGTCCAGTCCCTTGCCCGATGTCTCTTTGCCCACAGGCTATGGGGCGTGAATAGTCATGTATCTGGTACAGTAACGAGCGCTGCATTAAACAGAGCACACTTAAATTAGCCTGCTGTGCATGCTTTAATGCACCCACTGTGTTCAGCTGGAGTCTTCCGGGACAGAGGTCATTAAAGGGTTGCCAGTATGGCACAGCGCCAACTGCCCGAGTTCACTGCCCATCAGTGTGTTCGGACTGTTCAGAATGGTGAGGAGGATGGCACATTGGGGGTTGGGGTGGTCAGCAGGGGACAATTCTAAAACAGCATAGCATGAAGAGAAATTTGTTGGTGAGACTAGAACCAGCCACCCACGAGCTATTGAAAGCAGCCTCAATACAGGCTGGGCTCTGAGAGAGAGCATTCTGAATAGCTTGTGGCAGACTCTATAGAAGACAGGCCTGCTGTGAGTGAGTGGGGTGGAGTGTGGAAGATGCTCCTTTGAAACAGCAGCCTGCTGTCTTCTTTAAGAGCTTTAAAAGTTTCAGACTCTGAGTGGCTCTATTTTTAGACACACATTCAAATTGGACTGTAGCTTATTACAAATATTTCAGGATTATGCCAGTAAAATGTGAGAGAATGCATCAGAAATCAGATTAAACCAAATTAAATGCAAAATAAATAAAATCTTTTAAAATTGTAGAAAAGTAAAATTAGACAAAAAATGAGATGCATGGTTTTCTTTAAACAATGTATATGAGCAACATCCTGGGTAATGTTTAGATATTTGCATCCTTCAGCTTAGATGCACAGCCATTTCTGTGATTATAAGGATCCAATTCATGAATTTTACATTGTACCTGTCATATTTTTATGTTTTCATCTCAAATTTAATAGCTATAATTTTCTATTACTTCCACAATAAATGCTCACTCAATTATGTAGTCTTAAATCATTCCAATTTGCTTGTTTTAAATGATTTACAGCTCTTCAAACATCTCTTTGTTGAATGTGTTCTGGGTTCGCGATGTGAAAAATGCAGGGATGACATCAGCCAATGAGTGTAGCAAGAGGTCAAATAGAAGATAACAGTTGCTTGGTGGATTTTCCCCACCCCTCTTTACCAGTGTGGGTATGGCAGAATCCATTCACACTTGTTGCCGTGCTCTGTTTATTTAATGGCCCACTGAATTTATAAAGATTTAAACTAGTTGTGACATAGCAGTATGTTCTTTGTATGGGTTACTGCCTCTTTAGCTTGACAGATCCCAGGACACTCTTTACTTCAGGACATGCTGTTCAAGTTAAAACTATTTCATCACTTTTATGTAACTGACAAGGATGTGTGTTCTCTGAGACACTCTCTTAGCATGCTTATAATATAGGATGCTAGGATATTTGGCTGAAACCATGAAGACATCATTCTTGTATTTTATATGCATCGTTTTGTTGGTTCAGTTTTAAATTCTTATCCATTGTCAATTGATAGTCTGGTATTGGGGTGTACCTTGGTTTAACAACCTTTACAGAACAGTCCTAATGAGAAATTGTGGCATATTTCTCAGTACCTTTTCTGCACTGTACTACAACCCATTATCCATCAGCACTGTACATGGCCATGGTGAATAATTTAAATATTTTTTTAAATCACTTCACTGTGTAAAGCTTCTCTAACAATTGCTATGAAATACATGTGGGCAATATGTCAAAAATATAGTTCAAAACTTCAAGACATTTAAAATACAGGATATGAATGGATGTTGAATATTCCTGGTTGAACAGAATGCGCCCACATTGATACCAATCCATTACTGCATTTCTCCTTCTCTTAAACAAGTATTCTTTTAATAATGCACATCTCTGGATGCACTTTGAATCCAAAATGGTTCCATACTGCGTCATTAATGCTCAGTTATATATAGTGTCAGTTTGTCCACTATGGGATTCTGCATACATGGCTGAATCACAAATGATACTTTGTTAGGCACTACTGGGGTGGAGGAGGCTGTATTTTACTACATAGTGCATTAGTGCATTATGAAGGGAGCAGGGAGTCATTAGGGACACAGCCTTGTTGCTTGTATGCGTTTAGTTAAACATTTATGTAATCGTTCTGGCTTCTTCTGTAATCTGATACAGTGATTTTGGTCAGGATCAGACCAATATATATATTGAGTATCGGATCAACACAGCCCTACAAAATATGATTAAAACAGTCCAGTGATTTTTGTTCAGCATTTCACACTCTGGACTGAACTGAATGCTGTAGTTGATCAGAGTTCTTAAAGCGTTACAGATGTCATGAAATGCTCAGATAGACATTTTAGGCATATTGTGATATAAATTATTATAATGACATCAACTGTTGATTAGAACTATTTGGCTTTACTCTGAAAGACTTCATTTGCAGACAGATCATGAGAATCTCAATTAAACCTGTTTCCTTTTATTAGTCACTGACATGTCAGGATCATTAAAGACATTTCAAAAATATTCTACCAATGCAGAGATTATCAAAGGACAAAAGCAATAGAGAAGCAAATACTGTCTGCGTCTGAAGCCTCATGTGGGAGAACTATCGAAGCCATCATAAATCCTTTCCTCCTAGTTTGCAGCACGATTGTTGAGAAAGCAAAGAAGACAGAAAATGCAATGACTGACAGAATGACAGGATTGTGAGTGCATGTGAAGTAAGGCCATGTGCAGTAAGTCATTGGCCGGATAACAGATAACAGGGCCGGGGAGCAGTGTGTCGTGTCGAAGCCAGGCAGCTTAGCCTCTGAATGGAAACTGTGCTGGAGGGCTCATTGGCCAATCTGACAGCACAAGTGGATACGAGACTTCAAAGCGACCATTGCAGTGGGGCAAGTTCCGAAATAATTACGAGATCATTCTGAGGACCTTAGATGTGGCCTGATGTCAGCCTGGCTTGGCTCTGGGGTGGCAGGATGCAGAAGCAGATTCTCTCTTGTCACAACTCCATTCTGAGCCTGAGAGGACTCTTTAGGACAGACAGTGGTATTCCAAAAAAGTCTGTAGTGTCTAATGTGGCCAGATGAACACAAATCAGTGCGTTTGTCGGCAAGACTCTGGAATATAGTGCATGCTGTGCATGCCATTCTAATAAACCCTCAGTAATTCATTTGTAATGTTTCTATAGACTCTTTAACATAAAATCTCTCTTTGAATGGATCTTGGCTTGAAAAAATGTTTCATTATGCTGAAGTGAACTTGAAAAAGGTTCTTTATACTTGCAGTCATTTGCAGTCCTTAAGTGAAACAAAAGGGGTTATTCTATGGTATTGCTTCAGAATCCTTTTTGGCACCTCGAGAGTGTTCAAGATCCACACTGTAAAGAAACGGAGAGAACTCAAAATATTAAAACAACGTTGGTTCGTTCATGCAGCCCTATGCTGCCAATGAAGTATAGCATTTTCTTAAAAAGGGGTAAGAGTTACAACATTTGGCAGAAATATTTGTAGTCATGCTGTAAAAAACCCACAAAATGTTAGAAGCCTTTCTCAGGTTTGCTTATTGGTGCAGCATAGTCTCCTTTCCTGGGCAGAGAATCAAACCCGAACCTGATGGGCAGAGACCAGAAAAGTTATCCATTACACTATACAGACCACATGCTAACGACCATTGTCATTATATTGTGTGTCCAATAGTAATGAGGGGTAATATGACAATTAGTATGCCATGGCCGAGTAATCACCACCCTCCTCTTAAGATCTGCTTTCTTGCCATGTTTAGCTCAAGCCTACATCTAACCTGCTGCACCCTCCTCTTACTTAATGTGAGTGAAATCACCACAGCACAGTGGGAAAAGTGGGAAACTTTTCTCTGAATTTAACCCATTCACCAAGTAAAGCAGTGGGCAACCAGTGGCGCTGCACCGGGGAGCAGTACCTTGCTCAAGGGTACCTCAGTGGTACCATTTTTAGTTCAGGTATTCAAACCCATTACTTTTCAAATGCAGGGGCAACACACTTACCACCATGCCACGAGCTGCTCCAGCCAAACAGGACTTCTGAAGAAGTTCATTAGCTGGAGCAGGTATTGTTGATTGTGGCTGGAACAAGACTTCTTATGAAGGCAAATTTCTCAGACCACTGGGGTAGTGAGTAGCGCTGTTGCCCTCCACCCTCAAAGGCTACAAATGCTACATTGCTTACCTCTGTAACATGATTACACTGGAATTCACTCTGGACTATAAAGTCTGTTAAATCTAATGTTATCTGTTATGTAATTGGCAGCCCAATGCTGGGTGAACCAACACACCCAAGACAGTTTAAACAAATTAACATGAGTAATGAAGACTACAAAAGCAGCTGATGAGAAAACTCAGAAATCTCAATGCATGTTGTTGTTTTGACACTTTCCTAGAGAAGAACTGAAAGGTCCATACTGTTCATTTGCTGGGAGTTGTTTAGAAGCAGGCTTTAAAAGAATTATTATGAATTCTATCCTAAAATTGAGTTGTTAAATGGGTAAAATCCAGGTGGGGTTGCTCAGCACCTGAAATGCACCTCACCACCTTTTCAAGTTAGCAGATTTTGAAAGCTGCCAGCACAGCTTTTGCCACTTTGCAGTTCCATGGTGGGTTGAGTGCAAGAACCTGTCAGAAGATTTCCCTGTGAAAGCGCAGAGTGAGGGAAACAGTAGTCAGTAGGAAACGAGAGTGTTACCCTGGTGTCAGTGTGTGACAAGCAGGAGCAGGAAACCATGGAAACGTTCGGAATCTGAGGGGTCAGGCCCTGTGACGAATCAGGACCTCCATCTTCTCTGGCACGGATCAGAGAATCATGGCAGTTTTAAGCAGGGAGAAAAGAAACTTCAGCACTGGTGATTTTAAGAATGTGCTCCTGGACGTCAGGAGCTGAGAGATTTAGAAATTATTTGCAGAAGACAATAAGGAACTCCATGAAGAGTGCAGAAGAAGTTGTTAATGGCTGCATTTCAAAAAGTGAAGACAGTTTTCTCCATGAAAAAAAATTGTTTAAAGTCTACCATTGCCACATGTACATAAGGGTTCATGCTTAGTACATTAATGGAGGAAAATGTACTTGTGCAATATATTTTTTTTCTGATTGTGAGAACATGATTCTAGAGAGACACTCTCTGAGGTTGAAAGAGAAAGGCCCATCAGTGTCTTCACACATAGCAAGCTGTTAGATTTTTTTACCATTTACTGTCCTGAAGGCAGATGATTGTATTTGCCCTGAGCAAAAATTGCACTTTTAGGCCATTCTTAGCACCTTTGCCTTCAGAGAGAGCACCTGCAGAGCACACCAGTCTATTAACAATCAGGCTAACTAGGTTAACATTGTATGTGAGTTTAATAAATTTTCAGAAATGTTCATAATTGACATATTGAGCCTGCTCTCCATAACTTTAAACTGTTTACTGCTTTGGATTGATTTCATATTTAACTGATTAGTCATTATATTAAAAGCACCTTCCTAATATTGTGTAGGTCCCATTTGTGCAGCTCAGACCTGGAGGCATGGACTTCCCAAGACCACTGAGGATCTGAGGAATATGAAGGCCACATCAACACCTCAAACTCGTACATCTTCTATTATCCCTATTCCTGAACCATTTTTGTAGGAGGCTACTTTACATTACTGAAAATTGTTGCCATTAAGGGGTGTACTTTTCTGCAACAATAAATTGGTTCGTGGTTTTGTCACAGTAACATCCACATAAACACCAAGACTGAAGGATTCCCAGCATGACATTTTCCACGGCATCATACTGCCTCCACTTGCTTGCCTACTTCCCACTTTGCACACTGATGCCATCTTTTCCCCAGGTACATGACACATGCAATTCATCCATACTAGATGTAAAAGAAAATGTGATTAAACAGATCAATTTTTCACTTGTTCTCTGGTCCAGTTCTGATGCTTATGTGCCCATTACAGATGCTTTTGGCAGTAGATAGAGGTCAGCATGGGCACAAGCTTTGATACATGGTGTATTCTGACACTTTTCTTGGAGATGCTCTGACCCAGTCATCTAGCCTTCATAATTTTGTCCTTGACAAAAAGTCATTCAGACCTTTACACTCGCCAAGTTTCCCTGCTAATAACCCATCAACAGAATGTTCACTTGGTTCCACTCTTTGACAGGTGCCGCTGTACTAAGATCTCACTTCACCTGAAAGTCGTTTTAACGCTGAGTCTGATCAGTCCAGCTGACTATGGGTGTGACACACACTGCACCTTGGTTTCAGCTGATGGCTGGCAGCTGATGAATTCAGGTCTCTTTTACATAAAGAAATGTTCAGAGCTCCTGTTATTTAAAGGGGACATTATGTTAAAGTTTTTGCATCATTTTGTGTTTCCGTTTGGGTCTCTACTGCTCCTATAAACACTCCAAGCACAAAAAAACATCCATCCGTTTTCTGTGAATCAGTTTATATCAGATGTAATAGAAGAGAAAAGACTTACCTTACTCGTAGGTGGTCTATGTA
>JBBMFX010000026.1:9037838-9050348 GCA_037832545.1 Rhabdalestes septentrionalis
CCACTTCCTCTATTTATGGAGTGACACGTTCATTTCCCTTTGACCTTGACGTGCCACGTGTCTTACATGTGACAGTTTAAAGATTAGGGTGTCAGGAATCATATGCTTTTATGAGCCGTTTGGATAGCTTCCCTATTTTGAAGTCAGAATGAGGATATTTGCACAGAACCACCCCTCATCTGTTGAGCCCCCACCCACTAGATTAGTTGAAGATTCGCCATTTTGATCTGCTGGTTTTACGACCATGCATAAGACGCTGAGCACTATGGCTACAGGCAAAGGCAAGTCACTCATGAAGTGTTGTGGTAAACTTGCTCTGGGTCCGACTCGTGGTCCAAGATATAGGGCTGGATAACACCTCAGTTTTCTGTCATTTTTACGTGGGGTAAACATGTAGCATAAGCTTGGGGTGGGTGGGGCCTGGACAGCAACAGCTTAATTGCATAAAAGTGACAGAGCCCTTGAACGGCTCATTTTGAAAGGGACTGAAACTCTCAAGAATAAACCTGTTGAGATCTCTTTAAGCTAGAGTGATTTTTGTGCAAAAAACAACAACATGTTTTGTGTAGCCCATTGAGCTGTTATAAGTTGTTTAAAAGAGGTACAATATGGAATGTTTAGTAGTGTTTTTTTTTTCTATGGAAACTGCAAATGAATAATGAACCAACTATTGCCTGATGATTGCTGGACACTATTTGTACTTTGTTTTTGTTTATTTATATATTTGGGGTTTTTTTCAGTACAATTTGCCACACGGACACCAGATGCTAAATGACATGAGCATCAGAACTTGCCAAACCATGACTTCCTCTTCACAGCTTAGGCCAGGGGCCCACACTGTCAACAGAAAGAAAATGAAGAGCAGAGTCATCAGGCAGGGATTGGCTGAAAGCGGAAGCAGCAAGAAAGAATGGGATATGGGATAAACAGAACCTAACGGAAGAGCTGTCTGGGGAAATATGCTACTCTGGCATTGCTTTAATTTCTGTTTAATCCCACAAGCATGAGTTTAACGATCCAATTAATTGCAAAATCAGATTCAGTCCCTCAAAGCCCCGAAATGATCAACGTGCAAAGTGTTGCCACGGCTCAAAGCAGACATAAAAATTATAATGTTATCGGTCTGGCTCAATGAGTGCTTCTCTTTTTGGAGAGCTTTTTTATAAGTCTCTTAATAAGAGACACCTTGAAATGCATTTGCTTTAAATATTTTTGCATGTTGATCAGGAATGAATTTAGTATAGGAAATGGAAATCATAAACGTACTAATATGACACAGGGGCATTTTTACAGTTTTTTACCCCTAGGTGTTATGGTTGGGCACAGGATCTTATTCCTAGACTTTAGAGAAAGAGAAAAGAGTGGGCAGGAGGAACACATGGAGACCACATTCTTACCTCAGAGAGACAAACAAGGCCAGGGATGGCCCCTCAGGCAAATGGAGAACTTTGCTTGGTTTCTTGAGACAGAAACTCCATGATGGTGAAAGGTCTTAGGGCACAGACACTAGGACAGATGCAATGACAGACGGCAGACAGGTCTTTCCAATCCCTCAGGGTCAAACCAAAGCCTTTGAGTTGTGAAGGTTATTTTGGTTCAGATTGAATGAGGAGCTTTTTGTTAGTCCCAAAAAAAGATGGATCAGAATCTTCTTATGCTAAATTTGAATTAACTAATATCTAGCTGTAAAAGGTTTAAATGCTATTGTGGATCCAATAGTCATTTCTCCTATGTCAGGCCTGACATACTATCCTTCTGAATTACTTTCTATATCTATTAAGTTCCAGATATGCCTTTCAATGTCTGCTGGAACTGAGTATCTGCTTTCAAGATCACAATCCCCTGTCCTCACATACTCCAGGATTGCCTAGATTCCTGAAAAACCAGATGACACTGGAGTATGTAGAATGGGTTAAACGTGCCCCATCAAAGTTATGATTATGGTCAAAAGTTATGAGGTTTAATTTACATGGAATTGGAGGAAGCGGAGTCAAGCCAAAAGTGCAGTGCCTCTTTCCTCTTGAACTTACAGAGGGCTCCAACCTTCTTATTCCCAACATTGATAGGTTTCCTTGGATTAGTCTCATGTAGCATTGAGTGTTATTTTGAAAGCTGTACTGAAGCTGTAATGTACAGCCACTATCCAATTTTAAATCCATGTGAAGCCATTACAAATTTTTAAATCCAGTCACTGCATATTTCTTTACTACAATGTCACTGGGAGTATCAGCATTCTTGGAGGGGATCAATATTTTACTGTTCTGTTTCACCAGCTAACAAATTTTAATTTTAGCTTGCACTGCACTGAGTGATTGAGGTAGAAAGAAGAATTTTTATCACATTTTTGTCATTCATTGAACAAAAAAGCAAATGAATAAACATTGAAAGTACAGAAAGAAAATATAAGTTATTATGTAACAACTATGTAATGTCATGATTTAATATTAATAGTGTATCGACAGTATTGTTAAGCCTAAATTAAACTTTGTAAAACTTCTTGAAATGTTACTTATGCAGAATTGATTGACATGTTTAAAAGAAACTTTGAGACAACAGCAAAGAACATCCAGAAAATCGAAAGTTGAGACCAACAGGGCAGTTTAGCAAAGCTGTAGCGCAAGAACCGAAAGATAAAGCTTTTTGTTCACAGGAAGCATAACCACTCTGGACATTGACTTGTCTTGACTCTCTGAACATGGTAAAATTCAGATATACTGCTTCACTCACTAATCTGAGCAGCTATTCTGCTCTGGATTAACAGTAAATTATGAAAATCTGCTTCAAATGTGTGAAACAGCACTGGATCTTTAAATGGCTTTTTCAATCAACCAGGCTCTAAATGCTTAAAAATAGGATAATCTTACCCACTCTCAAACTGGGATTAAGGACTGTGTTGACTAGCATGTATAAGGTCTGCTAATCTTACATAGCAGTGCTATGCTGACCTCCCTCTTGGTATTAAGAAAATCATTTGGTTTACCCTATGTGCAGAGACTTAATCATTTAAGAGAAGAGAAGAACAGATTTTCCCTGAACAATGTCTTACCCTTAAATGAGTTGGCCTGCAATGTCAAATAATGATGTGCTATCCACAGAGCTATGGAATATTTCTGCAAAAAATGTGCACAGCTTCAATGTATGATTAGTAATTTTTTGGGGAAAAATCAAATTTATCACCCCAGGGTTTTTTTTACCTACTAAAAAGTGTCATTATTAAATTTAACTTACCAATTATTTTTTTTACATAAAATGAGTTAGTAACTAACCCATTCAATCCCAGTGTCAGATGAAGTAGTCCAAAAACATTCACTGCTTGAAGAATAATTTAGAAAATGAATCTAAAGAGGCAATATCAGATAATCAGTACAAGCCACTTTCTTATCAGTCACCACTGGAAATTTGGAGGGTATGCGACAGAATCCATCATGAATTCAACTTGAACTTGACAAGGCCTTTCTGTCCATGGAAGGTTGTTGAACTGAAGAGCTTGCAGTAGACACACTCTGTGCTTTTAATCAGTAGTTTTAAGTGTGCAGATATTGCAAAAGCAAACATATTTATCAGCAAATTTAAAAAGGTAATTTGTCAAAAACCAAAAGGGACATCATTTCAAATAACAAATCTTTTTTGGATGCAGTTGGAAAGCATATACACTTTTATATTAATTTGTAATTATTTTCTAATTTAAGGCTCTAATGATGCTACAAGGTAAATTAATGAGCACTGTCAGACTTGTGGAAATATGTTTTGGGTCTCAGATTTTGGATAGAATGTAGACTGATTTAAACAGAACTTTTTCCAGCTAAACCTGGGTTTGAAAAGAAATGGGTACAGTCAGTTGTGGACAGAATTTTGTCGAGTAAAGTCAGTTGTGGAGAGACTTTTCTCAAAGCATAGTTAAGTTTGAACAGAATTACACTGTGGTATACCTGAGTATGGCTTTTGCCAATTTTTGCATGGGACATCGCAGGGTCCGACAGTTAAAGGCATTTATATAGTTATACATTTTTGTCAGGCTATATTTGGGACCAGACAGAAATTTGTTGGGCTATAATTCGTGTCAACTACAGTTTAGGGTTTTTAGAAATTCACTGGGTTATAATGGGATTTTAAAAGAATTTTGTCAGGCTTTGGTTTCAGCCTAAAGATTTTGTTTACCTAAAGTCATATTCAGGTACAGTCAGAATATTTTTGTCCGTGCCTTAATGGTATTTGTTAAAAAAAAATTTCAACCTATAGTCACAATCAGAGAGTTAGTCAGAATGTTGTTAGCCTATTGTTAATTTCAAATGGAGTTTTGTCAGATTACAGTTTAGCAGATTGGGGGTTCCAGAGTAAGAGTGTTACTACTAAAAAACCTACAGACTTATATACAACACCCATACATAGTAGTCCGCTCTTATGTTTCAAGTCTCCTTTCCTCTGAAAGCTCATGCTTCTTCGAGTTATAAAACCATCTCATGCATGGCTGATATGCAGTTTAAACAAAGATGAGACAAAGAGCTGTTTTTTATTTCCCAATGCTGCCTGACTCCCAGCCATTTCCTGACTCACCTGTCATCACCAGCAGCCTGCGCATACATCTAACCAGGCCTGCAGGAACACACACAATCAGATCTATCAGCTTCAGACTCCCCCTACTTGACTCAGATTAACACAAACCCTTCCTCTTGGATTAGGATTAGCAAAGGACCAGTCCCAGTGGATACTTAAAGGATTACACACATTTCCACATTATTTGAAAAAAGGAACTAATTGGAGAATAGGCTAAAGGGGTGATCCAGTTTGTCCACAGTGGGGTTTGTGTAAATATTGAGACCATGACCGACAATAGAGAGGCATGGAAAATACATTTCTCTGTTTGTCAGTCACGCTGAGCTGGAAGCTACAGGTTGACACTTAATTCACTTGTACAGAATCCCTCCAGTATATCAGCATACAGGAAATATGTGTCCCTTGATAATGTAAAGTATTGAAGGAACTGAAACACTTGATTGTTGGTGACATTCTTTCCCATTTACATTTCATCAAGATAGAAAGAGTCCTAGCATGTTTATCCTATATCTCATTCCACATGGTCTTGTGTTCTGAACGCGTCTTTGCCTATTTAAACTTTAAAGGTGCTCAGCTGTAGTGTTACCTGTTCTGGATCCCTCAACATGACCAGCTGGCCTGTAATCTCTGCAGCTCTGTGCACTTGGCCTATTAGGGATTGCTGCACTAAAGGGGCTTAGAAGAGGGTGCATGTCTCTAAGTCACTAACTCCATTACCAGACTTGAGGGTTGGTATGTTGTCTTGCTAAGGACAACATACCAAGACGAACAGCATCATTTAATAGAGCAATAAGCCACCAAAGCCAACCTGTTATCAGTTATTTTACAACATTTTAGGCACAAAAGCAAGTGGACTGAAATCCCTGTAACAAGATAATAATGTTCATTAAGGCCCTCTTTTGTTATTTACACCCAAAAAGATTATCTTTCCTATCTATCGGGGTCGACTTGAGGAGGACGGGTTCCCCTTTTCTCCTCCTGAAGTTTCTTCCTCCAGCTGAGGGAGTTCTCCTCGCCTCTGTCACATGTGGCTTACTCACTAGGGGCTCGAACCTGGACTCTGTAAAGCTGCTTTGTGACAATCTGTTTGTAAAAATTAAATTGAATAACGATCATCACATAAGTTATTTTAAGTAATCATTGCAAGCAATGTAGTTATGGTTGATGTGGTGATTGGTATGTTGTATCTATTTCTAATATAATGTCTTTTAACATGGCTCAGCCATGTGGCTCTTAAAAAGGGAAACTATAGAATCATGTCCTAAAACAGTTTTATAAACATTATTAACCACCCACAGGTAAACACCAAGGTTTGCAGGGGACATAAAGACCGCCAAATGAACCGCAGTTACAGCATGTTACTCCTAATCCTGCAAGCCCAGAACACTGTGTTTTGGCTTCCTCTGCTTGCCGTAGGCCCAAGTTTGGAAAAAAGAGCAGATTTGTGTTGCGAATTGCAAGGTGTCTACTCTCTGCTTCTCTCAACCTTCAAACAACAGCAGCTTTGCACACAACAGCCTGCGGGTATCTATGCAAACAACAATTCCCCAGCTGGGAGCATAGCAATTATAGCATGATTCCACCCCCCCAATGCAACACACACACACACACACACACACCACAACCCCCCTAATTGCTGAGAAGGTCCTGGGCAGGTTCTGGCTGCCAGCCTAATACCAGAATGGAGCTTCTTTTATTATTTGTTAACAGATGAATGAGGGTGATTTGTGAGGAGTTAAGTAAAGGTTGGCCTTTAATGGAAGAAGATCACTTTCTGTAAGATGAAATCTTGACCTACACAGCAATAAAAATGAAGACATCTTCTCAGCAAGGCTTCAAAGTCTCTGATCCTTTCTTTAACCTTGATGCAAGTAGTCGTTTAGACTAGCTGGTGTATACAAAGTAAGAAGTGGATATGAATACTTTCGATGCAGTTGCATAATACATATTACATGTATCCAGTTCGACCAAAGATTTGGACAACCTTCACAGCTTAAAGTGCCTACTACTAGAAGTTCTCAATAGTTGTGCATATGATGCTACCTGATGGCTTCAACCATTTATCATTGTTTTGGGGACTAGCTACTCCTGTACCTAAATCTATTAAAGCCAACTTTGGGGAGCAACAACTGACTAAGCACCTACATTTGCTGTAGGAGGACTCAGTGTACGCTTTTCTAAGAATTAAAGGAGAAAGAGCACCTACTGTGGTTCCTTCAACTCCATGAGTAAGAGGAAGTTCAATTGGGTTAACTCAGCAGCTACAGTGTAGTATCACTGCTCATTATCTGGCTGACTTAATAGAACATATGGAGGGACCCTGCTGTAGTCACATACAGAGCTCTGTGGCAAGGCCCTGCCCCCAGAGGAGCTAATTCTTTGCTGCAGAATAATGAACTTTATGTAATGAACTCAAAAGCTACAGCACAGGCCAGCGATATTTTTAACCCACTCAGTTGAGTGTCATCGGTTTCTAGCATAAGAGAAAATGTGCCCAAAAGACAAAGTTATTTTGGCAAAATAGATTTATTTTGTCACTGCAGAGGAATACTGAAGCATCAAGCATACAGCATCTTATTCCTCTGATGGAATCATTTTTGAAAGTCAGAAAAAAACCTACTGAATAACATAATATATTGTGTAGTCCATTTGTCAGCTTATGCTGTGGAAAAAAACAAACAAATATAAGGAGCTTTCTGAGTCCAAAAAAAGAAACAAAAGCGACATTTGAATATCCTCAAAGGGTTGAATAAAACTCAACCATACAAACGTTTGTGACAAATGTTTACGTCCAGAGATCATCTAATTTACATTTAAACATTGTCTGAAAATGTAACCTGAACAAACTGAACAAACAACTTCACATGGCAATGGTTCTCAATATGGTGGTTCTCCATTAAATGCACATATTGAAAACGTTTTAATGAAGCAAGTTCCATGTTCTGACCTTTAACTTTATCAATAGAGCTGAGGGCATGCAAATGACTTACCTCGAGTTAGAACAAAGAGTTGGTCTATGTCTTAAGGAGCTTTCCATTAGATTTATTTATTTATTTATTTATTTTGCAGAATCCATATTTGAGGTCATTCAGATGGTTTGGCTTGTTCACAAAACGGCTTTGCCAGAGAATTCAGGAGTGTTCGTCCTCCCTCTCCTGCTTTTCTTCAGATACCAAGGACACGGTATTGTAACTTCACCTCCCAAGTTTTAATGCACAGTTACAGAACAGAAAGGTTTGTTATCTGACTTTTCTGGTCAAAAGGTTTAACATTTTGGCAGCATCAGATCCAGGCTGAACTCTGAAGAGTTTTCATGCTGGTAGCAGTGTTTAGTCATAAAGCCTTTTAGAGATGCTGATAAAGCTATGAGCATGGGAAAAAGTTTGAAAGCCAATACTTCCACCATTACAGCATTGTGAAATCCTTCCAGAATGCACTCAATTTAATGATGTACACTGATTTTACAGCTGGGGTCACAGCAGCTCCATCCCATCTTTCCACCATAACTGACATGTTACACAGCAATTAGTGTATTGATCTACAAGAACAAGTAGCATCTCAGCTGGGGCCCTGTATTGACTTATCATAACAGTCCTTTTCAACCTCAGAGATTAACCCAATGAATGGAACAGATTACGACAGAATGGCCTCTTGGAGAAATTCGATTAAAAGGGAGATGCATGATTCCTATGAGAATTAAGCATTAGAAAAGTACAGATTCTGAAAGAGATGCTACTGGATGGATGGAACCATAATATAATTTTCCCTGCGCAAGCAACACTGACTCACTATTTACCCGTAACTAATTTCATTGTGCTTTTGTTCTTCTTTTTGGGACATTTCTCCTCAATTCAATTCCTTTTAGTCATTCATCACAACTTCTCCTATTTGGTAATACAAAAACCCAAGCCTATTAAATAAGCTCACCTATTTACATAAAAACCAAAATGTAAAAAGTTGTGGCTTACAATATATACAACGAATACATAGGCATCAGAGTGAATTAACTGCAATAAATTATCATAAAATAGACTTCTGTACTTTTTTTACACAAATAAAATCCTTTAAAAAGTGTTTTTGTTTCCACTGAGTTCGTCAATCCCAACCAAAATCCTGTCCGGTCATGTGGTAAAACTTTTTGTTGAATGGCTTATAGAAGTCCCGCAGCTGTTGGACTACGTCTGGGTCGATATTTGGGTGCGTGCGCCCTTTGGTTTTGCCCAGGCAGTGGGGTTTGCTGTTGCTTTCTGGCTTTTTTAGGCAGGGGAAGCCCTTAGCTGGGTTAAAGTGGAAGTATTTCTCAGTGACCACTCTCCTGAGGCCCAGAAAGTCCTGCACACGGGCCATTTCGCCCGCTGGGTCACTGATTAGCCTCTCTCCACTGACAAACAGGATCTGGTTGATGCGGAAGAACCTCAGCCAGCGCTCTAGATGCCGGGCGTACATGCCTATCTGCAGTGCGCTCCACGTGGCATCGATCAGGCCTGTCGTCATATTTTTGAAGGTCAGGCTCTCAAAGGACGGGATATCAGGCTTCTTCGAGCGCGTCTGAGTGTAGTCCGAGATGGCCCGTGTGACAGGGTCCCGCACGACCACAATCAGTTTGGTTTCTTTTGACATAGCGTGGATACGACCTGGCACCTCCTTGGTCACGAAATAACTGGGCGTCTTCTCCATGGTAATCTGTCCCTCTAGAGATTTGGGCATCAGCTCTCTACAAGAGAAGACAAATGTTTTAGCAATGGACAACACACACAGTCTCCAAGAATTAGCATATCTGTTTAAATGTGTGTATGAGAGGCTATTTTTGTCATGCGTGAACACAACAGCACAGCATACAATGTGAAATTCTTCTCTGCATTTAACCCATTCACCAGTGAGCAGTCAGTAATTCAGCACCACGCAGCAGTGTATGGGGATGGTAGCTTGCTCAAGGGTACCTCAGTAGTGCCACTGGCAGTCCTGGGATTCAAACCCACAACATTCTGATCACACTGCCAACTTCATAACCACCAGGCCACCAGCTGCCCTGTCTACACTTTTAGCACATACACTTATGTTACAAACAAACTGTTAAAATACAAAGTACACTCTTTAAAAACAGGAAGCTTGCTGGCATGGTACGGGAATATAAAACATAAAAACATTTACAGAGTGCTTCTGAAAAGAATGGAATGTGTAAAGAGATTTTTAGGGAAGTTTCTTCTAGAACAACATGCCCAAGTCAAGCACAATTTAGGAACGTTTTTTGTAAGAGTGCACCCCGAGAATCCGCACAAACGAACTAAAACATGAGATACGAATCTTAGCTGCATCAGTTAAATAAATACAGGACAGTGCCAGAGTCAGCAGGTCTGTTATGGGGTTGTTTCATGATGCAGAGTCAGATTTTTTTATTTCCAGGTATTCTTTCATCCCACAGATCAACAAACTAAAAGACAAAAAGCAATAAAGTGAAAATGGTAAGACAGTAAGTGGGTTTAAAACCCACTAACTGAAGCATCTGTCATTATACCAGTTATCACCACCTAGAACAACAGGAGGTAGTGGTTAGATTACATGAATTTTACACGCATCTCACAGATTTCTATCTTAGCTGCATTAGCAAAATAAATACAGGATGAAGCCGGTATCAGCAGCTATGTGGTCTTTTCATGATGCAAAGTCTATTTGCTTTATTTCCAGGTGTTCTGTCAACCCACAGATTATCTACAGATATGACCTTAACCAACAATCAACAAACAAAAAGTGAAAAATGGTAAAACTGTTTTTAAAAGCTGCTAAGCATAGATATATTTATTACCAGTGGTTCCATTTATCACTTCCTAGAAGCAGCAGGAGGACGTATGAATTCTCTCACATTTCTCTTGACTGTATAATCACAAAACATAATAAAATCACCAACAATTGTTTCTTTGTGACCTAGTTTTAAAATGAGAAATGCTTTATATGTATATTTCCCATATTATTTGAATATTTTTGGAAAAAATTACTGCAACATTAATATTATTGATGGATTTAATTAGAGCCTGTTATGCATAATGTCTGAAGAACGACTTTTGTAGAAAAAAGAAACCTGAAAAAAGCTGAGACGTATGGTTTTGGACACTGACCATATGCATAATAATAAAAATATAAATCAATGAATAAATAGCTTAATACATAATTAAATTATGTAACTTCAACCATATCTGTCCAGCTATAAGCATCCTCCTCTTTTATGTTGGACAAACAAAAGCCCCCGAGCTGTGTAATATCTCAGCAGGGGAAGCCAGTAGATTAGCTCAGTCCAGACACTCTCAGGTTATCTTTTGGAAAGGTCAGTCTTTAAGATCCATAACAAAGTGCCACCTAGCCGCGTCTAGAGACAAGTGCCCAAACTAAACTAAACTGTGGGTAGATGTTTAGCAGAAGCACAGAATTAAGCCACGTAAAGTCATCGGCCTCGTACAGAACTCAAAGTGCCAATGACACGCCTCATCACTGGGGTTATATTTAGTCCCAGAAGAAAAGACAGACGTCCCCTTACACTCGCTTTAATCCCTCTCACAGCACTCATGTAATCCTCCTCAATGACATCACTTCTATCTCGCCACTCACAGAGGGAATATGAGGTTATTCAGTCCGTGCAGATACAATATCCACCACGCAGCGTTCAGTTTAAATAAGCAGAAGTCTTATCTTAGGAGGTTAGTTTCATTAAAATCTCATCAGTGAAGGTTAGTGGGCCTCACTGACCAACAATTACAACTCCAGCACCTGCCGTTGTTCCATATAGGCTTATTAAACCAAAGAATGGGTCCAGACTTCCAGGAATTCTACACACACACAAACACACACACACACACACACACACACACACACACACACACACTTACACAGTTGCATGTGAGTGTGTGAGAGCCAGCACAAACAAAATGAATAAGTAACAGTGCTGAGCAACAAGTTCCACAAATCACACACATCACAGCAACATCCTCCACAATAACAATATCCAACATTTAACTGCGCTATTACAAGAAGCAGCTTTACAAACAAGTAACCAAATACTAACTGTTAGCACAGCAGGTTGCAAATGAATAACACAAACAAAACCAGGCATGTGGAAATTAAATTAACTTTAGCACACAATTAACCAGGAGTATAAATGCCTTAACAGCAGTTTGTCAAAGATACTTCATTACCACACACTATAAACTGAATGAACTCTCAGTGTATTAGATTCTCCTAAATGTGTGATATGCAGGAAGTGCTGGAGAACAACACTCTTTTCTTCAACACAGACTTTTATAATTATACATAATTGGATCACTAATAAAATAAAATTAAATGAAGAAAAATATCAGAATGTCAGCCATATAGTTGTTGGATGTCTTTTATTTTATTCAATTATCTTTTTTGTGGTTTTCAAATTACATGTAAAGCAATGAAAATTTGTTTTAGAAAGAAACCCTTCAATGAGTAGGAAACAAGTGTGGATTCAACTTACATCTGATCTGTTTACTGTTAGTTTCAGTGCCACTGATCTAGGGCTGCCCCCGACTAAAGATATTCCTAGTCAACTAACACTCCCGCATTTTAGTGATTAGTTGAATAATCATTCATTTATGATATTCATATAATAACTTGCATATATACAAGGGAAGGTACAGTCCAATGGGCTCGGCTCGGCTCTACCCTACCACTACAACTGGTTGCGCAGCGACCAAGACGCAGCTCGAGCGGAACTGAGGTAAAAAACATGAGGTAAACAATTGACATAATTACAGTCGTCAGAATAGATTAAATTCAGAGGGATTTTATTTCTTATTCTTGGTTTGTGTTTGTTTACCACAAAATGAAACAGTTGTCTCCAGACGAGGCTTAAAGAAGCAGGGAGGCGGACTGCCGAGAAAAAACACCGTGACGCAATGACAGCAACCACCAATCAGTAACCTCCAATGTGTACAGGTCATC
>JBBMFX010000026.1:9050448-9079745 GCA_037832545.1 Rhabdalestes septentrionalis
CACACACACACACACAAACACACACACACACACACACACACACACACACACACACACACACACACACACACACACTATTACAAAAGAAACAGTCTGTGTGTTTTCAGGGGGATTTAATAGAAGTTCGGCTGACACATCAAAGAGAGCCATGGTCCTGAACATCTTCCTTCATGGGTTGTCTGTTACTGTATCCTGTTTGTCTTCCCTTTTTATCCTTCATCACAGTTTTTCTAAAATGCTCTCTACTTTACACATGGGGCCTTTTTTGTCTATTACTACAGAAATAAAACTCTGCTAAAGCCTGATTTATATTTTTGTGCAAGTGCATGTAAATGTATCTATCTCAAGCTGCAGTAAGGGGGTTTATGAGGAAGCATGTTTCACAGAGGCTCTAGGAAGGGACACTATGGTTTACATAGACCAGTCGACTAAGACGAGGACTAGGAAAAAACACTTTCTAGCTTGAATAAAACACTGTTTATGTCAGACACATTTGACCCAGAGTCATTTATCAAATGGAAAATGTACAAATGATAAAATCAATTACAAAGCAAGCTCTGTTAAGGTATGCTGAAAAACAGCCTCCTAAATCTGACTGGTTACATTGAAGACAGTGAAATAGAATAATTCATCACAACATCTGCTACTAAAGTCTAGTACACAAAGGTTTCTTTGAACAATGCCACAAAGGTAACATAAAGGTGTTTTAAACCAGTTTAGGAGTTCTTCCCTCAGCCTTAGGGAATTGTTCTTTGAAACATTGAATGTTCAAATGTATCAAATGTTAAAAATGTGTCTTTTCCATGAAAGGTTTATTATGAAACCAAAAATGTTTCTTCTAGTGCATCACACAAAGCAATGTGCAGCACGTTTATGGGATCCATCTTCATATGATGACAAAAACAGTGAAGAAATTATTTATTCCCCTTTATGCGCATTCTCTAGTGCACACACATGTTACATTCAAATATGTTGCTATGCAAACACCTGTGCACAACACACACACGTTTACAAATATAAATAAGTACAAATCTGTTTTTAGCATTGGTTTATGCTGCCTTATTGTAAATACATGCACGTGTTTGAACAGGCCATTAGAACAGAAATACTTAGGTAGGTTTACAATTACAGACCAATGGTATGATGCTATTCTATATCACCCTTTACACTATTATTCAATAGATAGGGACCATTATAGGACCACAAGAGGTCAGATGTTATCCTAATGGTGGACAGCTCTCAGCAAAAGGCTCTAGTACCAAAATATCTTGCCAATATAGGTCCTGTAATCATAATGGACTAGGACTAACACAAAATGTAAGTAGAATCCTAGTCTCTAACCGTATATCCACAATTAGAGTGTATCTGAGAACAGTCACGTTACACAGTTGTGCCGTTTTGCCTTATACTCTCAAGCAGTGGCGTAACTTCAGCAAGTGCAGTCGCACACGGGCCCCTGATCTCTCGGGGCCCGTCACTACCCCAGACCCGCCTCCTTAAAAAAAAGCCCTCAGCGTTAAAAATCCATCCATCAAATAAAAACGTGCGTAATCCAGGTCTGCAGGTTTGCAGAAAGCTCCAGTGAAGAGGGAGCGGAGCGCACACACGTGACTGTCGTGAAGCACCTTCATCCACAAGGTGCGAAATCTCGGGCTGTTTTCTTTTGCTGCAGAAATTACAGCAGCATTCACACAGTACAGTATTTTTGTATTTATAATTGCAATCTACATAAACTACCTCTGTGCTTCTGGTTCTGTGCAGAGAGGATTGTAGTCACCCTTATTGTGTATTGTATGCATCAGAGCTAAAACATCCTTGTGTTAAATTTGAAACAGTATAAGGGCCCAGATCGAATTTTGCACCTGGACCCATGACTATGCTGGCCACTTCTCTCAAGAGTTAACTTTAGTATCGTTAAACTTTCAGTTTTGTCTGTTGTAGTAACTTCTAATATTATCTCGCAAGTTTACGCATGATTTTGTTTTTGAGAGCGTGAAAGAGGGCAAGTGCAGATTACTAATGGAACAAAACAAAGGAGTGCGTGACCTCATTAGCTGGCACTACAGCAGTGGCACAGCCAGAGCCACAGGAAGAGCAGATTCCAGCAAAGCCCTGACACGGACAACAGAGTCATTAGCAATGCAGAAAAGCAGATCAACATGCTGCTCCGTTCTTTAAGACATCCTCCAAGCTCTTTTGCTCGGGCTAAGAATGTTTTCAGTGTCTATAAATTCCCACAGGCCTGCCCAAGTCCTCTTTATCTCGCCCTGTGCGGCCCGAGCCCAGCTGGATTTCGGGGCATTATCCTTTGGAGAGAGCTTTAGCCTTCCATTCTGTCCCTGTGTCACCACTGGCGCACGCTTTGAAGCCAAAAGCTACTTAATGAGTTGAGCTTATCAGCAAAGCAGGAAGAAGCTTGTGGACAACATCTCTGACCTCCGCTCTGGTTCTCTGTCCTTGCGGATGTTCCTCATTCGTACAGACACGCAGAGATAATGCGAAAAGTACTGTTCCACCGAGCGGACAATCTTATTCCGACATTGTGTTTAGAGCTCCTCAGTTTATCAGCCTATCATGTTTTTAGTAGCTCAGTGTCACCTTAGTTGATCTCATCTGACACAGCTTGTTACATACACACTTCACAGAACCAGCATTGAGTTCCACAACAAAGGGAGCTCTTCAAGAATTCTTTAGTAGAGGCAATGGTTATATATGGCACCGTGATAAATGAAAGAACCATTTGAACGCTTCAGTAGCTCTTTGCACTTCAGAAAACGTTTCCTTTTGTGTGCCATTCTAATTACGACACAGTCGCCTCCATAAGACCATGACGGCCAGTCATTATACAGTCTAATGCATAAATAACTTCTCCTCCCCATTGCCATTTTCGTCTTCTTCTTCTTCTTCTTCTTCTCCTTCTTCGCCTGCTTTTTTTTGCTGTTGTTACTGTTCTAATGACATTGTAGTTGTTGTTATTGTTGCTCACCTTCTCCTTCTCTCTTATCTTTGCTAATCCTTTCCTTCTGGTTTTCTACATCTCCTCTCTGTCTCTTCTTGTTTTCTGTACATCTATATCTTCTCACTTTTCACATTTTCTTCCTTCTTTTTTTTTTGCTGTCTACCTCTCCAAATGTCCTTTTCTTTTCTTCTCTGTCTTTTTGCTTCTTCTTATTATTAGTATTGTTTGTATTTTCCAGTTTCCTTGTCTTCTTTTTATGACCAGTAGGTGTGTTATCTTTCTTATTGTTTTCACACACTGTAGAAAACCTGTTGTATATAGTTCCATTAAAAAAAATATTGTTTTATCCAGTGCTGGTCTGGCCATCAGGCATACCAGGGCCGATGGTAATTTTGTGCCAGCGTGGAAACTGTCTCTCACAACAATGTTTCCTTTGGTATGTGCTGCCATTTTCTTTGGTATAAGCAGGGTAAATACGATAATGATATAATTAAATTATTTAGCAATAAAAATTAGGGATGTCCCGATCAGGTTTTTTTTCCCTTGAGTCCGAGTCCGAGTCATTCGAGTTTGAGTATCTACCGATACCGAATCCTGAAACTTCTATATACTATACTAAGGCGAATGGCAGGTCACTCATTGCGATAATTTGTGCTATCTTGGCTGTGATGTCCTGCACATCCGTGCCGTCACGAGACATTTTTTCTCTCCTCTTCAAACTCTCCTGCTGCATGAGCTGACTCCTCTTTGGCTGGGTTGCTGGGTAAACATATATATATATAAACACATGTATACCCGAGTCCTGATCGGGAGGTAACGTCCGATTCCGATTGAGTCTGAAACTATCAGGTATGGACATCCCTAATAAAAATACAATAAAATATACAGGTATTCACTGATCATTTTTACAGTTCAGTAATGGCATTACTGTTCATTATAACAGGCTAGAGTGTCATAATTTTTCCCTCCCGGAGCACATCCACGGAATAATGAAATGAAAACACGAGAACAAGAGGGCAGCTGCCAATAACTGGGTATTTAGCTAAATTTTTATTTGGATTACTATTTATGTTACAAAATTAATACATTTCATTTTCTTTATAATTTAGAACTACAATGCATAAAAAACATTGTGCCACAAAAAAAGCAATACAAAATACAGAGAATATTTGCCGATTCTGCGTTATTGTGGGGATTTCCGAGTACAATTATCAGTTGTTTTCTCAGAAAAAACATCCACATTAGACTGATTCCAGGACTGCTGACCTGCGCAAAAGTGGTTTGTGTTACTGTATATGTTTCTGCTATTGCAAAAAAAATAAATACAAATTAGGCGTGTATATATTTTTAACTCTATACAGAACCGTTTTTCTCAATATTGAGCAATGGTCTAACCATTTATCTGCAGTGTTATTACAGAGAATGAAAAGAATGGATTCAACTTTGATGCTGTTAATATATTAATTTGTATCTGTAGGTGGTAACTAACAATATTTAATTGCTGACATCTAAAGCCATGTTATTTGGGGAAGTTTTCAACAGCCAATGCCGAGTTCACTACAAACCCCCTTCACTCACAACAATTGCAGTGAAACAATCCAGATGTGATCCATCTACAGTCTCTGACAGCTTTGATTTCGCAAGAGCAGCTAAAAACCTCTGCAGCGTCTCCAAAGCTCGTGTTTTTTTACCCTTCAGGGTTGTATATGTAAACACATTATTTAATTCAGGCATGCACACACAACGCACATGTCTGGACAGCTTGATTCTATTTGTTTAACAAGTTGTTTTACCCAATAAGGGAAAAGCCAGAAACAGCATTTGACAATGCTCTCATCCTCTTCATTTATACAAAGTATTTTATTTCCCTTGACAAGGGTCAAAAAAGAAAAGCATTTTCAAAAGTGAGTTAGTTATGTATGAATTAATCCATTTCACTTTTCCTTATATAAAGGTAATTGCACACTTTGTTCATCTGTGTAACAGCAAAGAAGATTGCACACTTTGCAATGTTCTGTACTGCAAACTTGGTTCATCTGTGTAAAAGCACAGAACAGGCATTTCACGCAGCCAATCTGTTCTGTGACACTAATATATGCTTTCTGTCATGAACTACTTGCAAATTTGCAGTGAAAGGCCTCCAAGCTGTCAGAATCTGTAATAAACGGCTTTATGAAAAACCTAGATTCAAAGCATATTGAGAGTCTAGAAAAAAAGAGCAAGAAGCATGAAAAGGTGCTGGGGAAAGTTTTTATAGCAAAACATATTCGTAAAAAGTATAATTTTGCTCTTGGCATTTGAAAACTTTCTTATCCATCTCTCCAGGCTGTTTCTTGCTGTTGCTCAGGACCTGGCTGACAAGGAATTCACAAAGACCACGAAGAATCAAAACCTTGAGACTTGAGCCAATACATCCCGGTAGGCTGGATATGTCTGGGAAATAGTTTATGTTTGTCATTCAGCTGAGATTTGCTGATTGGTTCACCCGGTCAGAAAGAGAGAATCTGGGGAACACAGGGGGAACAATGAGCTTTCAGTTCGCCCTTGGCATTGACTCACTATCCACTGTCATTACAGTACAATAATATTATTTCAAAATAATCAACCTTTCAGTATAATCAAAATCTGGCATCCAATGAGTATTACAACAAGCGCTTAGCAATCACATTGCAAACACTGACGCTGGCAATTATGTTTGATTGCATTAATTACCCAAATTCCTGCAAATTCCTCAGTGAAAATCAGGTGGAATTATGCTGGCCTCACTTGATAAATTGCCCTGGAATTGCAAAGTTATTGCATAAATGAGTCTAGTGCATTTTGCCCAGTAAATGCACACTCAGACATGAACAAAGACTTTATTTCACAGGGTCCAGTTCATGGAAAAAAATTAATTTTTCCTCACTGTTTTTAAACAGTTCCATGTTGTATGTAAAAACTGTTACAGTTTTAGAATTTAACCAGTCATTCCCCAGTCTAAAACATCCATAAATGAAAATTAAGCTGCAAAACTGACCATTTTGCATATTGCCAAGACATTAACACGTATCCTCATATTCAACCCACAGGTGTTTAACCTCACTCAGACCCTCAGGTTATAAGGGGTGTTGCAAACAACTTTTTGAAAGGGGTTCAGTGCAGAGAAGCCAATTCTAACACATACCATTCTTAATGGCCCAACAAAAAAAAATTATCCTAAGGGAAAATGACCATGCAAAAAGGAACCACACCTTGTTTGGGTACAATCATTGGGTACTGAACTAATTTTTGGAACCATAAATTGGTTCTTCTCTAGCACTTCTCCAAAGAACAAAGAATCCAATTTTGACACCTTAGGAGTAACCTTCTATTTTCCTTCTCAGTCTATGATCTCTGATGCTTATCCCATGTTGCCATGCTATCGTCTAATTTGGTAGACTTCTCTCTACTTCAGTGCTTGTGGATTTTACTCCCAGCATGAAGCACCTTGACCTCGGTTAAAGGTCAAGGCTGTTGTGCCTTTCATGTGGATGTAGCTGTGGATACAGGACCCCTTTGTACCGGTGCCTCCAAGCTATCCATGCCTTTTCCAGACCAAACATAATAAACAAAAGCAGACTGGAAAATCAATGCACCGGAGAAATCAAAGACCTGTACATCCTTTGACTGATTATTACTTAGAGCTGGACTGCAGTAAATATTGTATAGTGAACATATAGTATTTTTAGTGTGAGTAAACTCTGTGCAAAAAAAATCCCTCTGTTACTCGTCGTTCAACACAGGGTGAGCTGTTGGTCCCCTCGGGCCAGATAGCGGCAGAGCGTGATAAGAGGCATCCTCAAATTACAGAGCGCAGTCTAGCCTAAATGGAGTTCAACCAGAGGCCGAGGGAAATAAGGTTGTCCATTAAAGCAACCAAGTCCAACCTCCGACTCGCATCCCTAACAACGAATGTCAACAGGAATAAAAGCTAATTATTGCTTGCATCCAGCACTCGAGAGCAGCACAACGTTCATCTCCCGAGTTAAAAAGACACTCACGTTTTTTTGCTTAGTTCTGCTTAGTTCTAATTCTCTCATTCAATTTAAAGTCTATCAATCATTACAGTGAATTTAGGACATCAACTAGCTGAAAGTTTAATGTTCTGCTTTGTCCAGACCATTAATATGTTTTGATTCAGCCCTAAAAATAAAGGCATCCTTGGAGTGATGCCATAGAATCTTTGAAAGGATGGGTCAATAAAAGAATTTTTGTTATTGAGATGTGCGAGTGTACAACATTCTTCAAACATTCTTTGCATGATTGAAAAGCTCTTTTTTCCAAAACCTTATAGAAGCTGAAATGCATTTAGGGACTATTTTTCCTTTTAAATTCTTTTATAACATATCTTCACAAAATCCTGCCAAAAAAGTGTTGGTACATTGATACATTCATTTTACAATACCACTTTCCATCCTCCTTACGGTTCCTTTAAGTCTGATAGATGTGAATTATGTGTTTCCTAATTCAAAAAAAAGTACTGATGTCTGTGGTACTGTCAGAGATGTTGAGATTACCTTGAACTGTGTAATTGGCAAGGGGAATCATACATAAGGTAAAATGGGAAGAGGATGGTCAGCAAAAATAACAGAGGTAGGCAATCAGAGATTTCAGTATGCCTGGAGACCCAAACAGAAAACAATTTACTCTAGAGAAACTAGTATCTGTTTGGTCAAGAGTAATTACCTTTAATTGATGGCACTTCCTAATAAATAAGAGCAGTAAGTCAGAGAAAATTAAGAAGATCAAGTCATGTATTTTAGTATGTGTGTAGCATGAGGTGGTCCAAATTCAGTTCATTTAAACCAGGCTTTAGAGGTGAAAACACTCTTGTTTGCCCTAGCACTGTTAAAACACCAATACTGAGTCATGTCTGAATGCCTGGTCTCAATTCAGCAGGCTTTCTATACACTTGATCCCATAATATCTCATGTGGTTTAGTGAATAGCTTCAGTCAAACGCATCTACACCCAACAAAGAACATCTTATTCAAGCCCTTGGCTGCCCTCCTGCATGTCAGCACGACATTATCACGCATTACCATTGCTCCCTTCCTCTGAACAGCTGCCTTATGTCACTGTTTTACTCTTACATCTGCACGCAAACCTCTCACTCGCAAGCACATGTGTCTCAAACACATACGCGTGAGGCACCAGCAGCCACACCCGTGAAGGCATTATTCCCTGGGTGTGTATGGTAGCGTGGGCGGGTTTTTGCCTCAGGACAGAAGCTGTCTGTCCCCCATGCCGCCACTGACACTTCTAGACTGCTTTTAGTGTCTTAAAGATGGCTTTGGATGACACAGGTGTCAGAACTAATCTCCCAGGCGTAGAAATATGTGAGCACTAACGTCTTCATTTGGGAAGCTTTTCTGGAACTAGTAATGAACTTGCAGCTCCTCAAGCCACATAGGAATACAAATTCTCAACTAAAGGTCCAAATTCTACATTGTTTGTGCATAGTTTACTACTAGTAGTAAGTTTTTCATTGTAACAAAACCATGAATTGTTTTTGTATTTTACCAAATTATTTTGTGTGCCTAAGAATTAGTTGGTGTCAGAACCAGACAGACAATCTGGGCAAACATATTTATTCATATAAAATCAAAGCCCGTCAATAAATCTACAAATATCTTATAAAACATGTTTTTTTCAAATATGTATGCTGATATTGATATTAGGGACAGATTTAAAATATAGAACTGTTTGTACAATTACAAAAATACAGATCCCAGTATTGTGCATTTATTAGTGGGGTTCCCCAAGGCTCCATTTTAGGCCCCCATCTATTCACTTCCTAGATTCTGCCTCTTAGATTTCAAAAATGTAGATTTAGTTCCACTGTAATGCTGATGAGCTTTACCTGTCTTCCCTTCCAAATTCTACTCTTCTACCCGTTTCCTTTTGTGACTGTATAATGGAATCTTGGTTATCCTCCAAACACAATAGTGATACAATTGAAGTTCTGCCTCCCCCTGCTTAAAAGTTTGGGTGTCATCCTTGATATTACTTTACACTTCAATATCAATTTCACATATCAATACCATCACTCTGTCGGTATATTTTCACCTACGCAATATCGTTCATCTACATATGTCAGCATCTTTCTACTCATAGTAATAATGTTCCAATACTTTGGTTACATTTCATATAAATTACTGTAACTCTGTCTTTTCTACTCTTCCACACAAACTCCTCTCATCTCATTATCAGAACCTCATCCTCCTGGTTAAATACTATGAAAACTTTAAGATTCTGCTTCTCAAAGTTCCATGCTCTCTAAAAGGAATCACTGATGTATCTTTAGGACTGACATATGGCTCTTTTCATGGATAAAATTAATCACAACTTGTTCGAATGGCAGTCTAATCCAAAAATAGAACACATCAGCACATGGGCAATCGTGGTTGTGACATCACGGTCATAAGAAATTCCTAACAAAGTTTGTTTGTGTATCTGTTCCATATTTGAACTGTGTGGACCAAGGAGTGAAATGTCTGGAAACAGTGTTTACATTAAACCGCAAATGTCTTTAATTAAAACCAAATAATGCCTTTTTATTTTCCAGGATGTGAGCCATGTACTTACTGCAATATAAAAGTTTGCATAGCCATGACTCAAAATACTTAAAATGCTGTGCATGAACTGTAGCTCTTCTAATCAGGTCTTCTCTTGCAAGAAATTGATTGCTCCATATAGGTAAAATGGACTACATTGTGTACATTGTCACCTTTGTCCACATTGTGTGTATCTTTTGTGTTCCACCTGAGAGTAGAAAAATGATGATGAATGTGCGTCTGGGGGTCGTGCACAGGGTTGTAATGAGACGGGTGCCGGCCCCTTACAGGGTTACTATCGGGTCTAACTCCCAGACCTGCATTTAGTGTCTCAGAGGTGTCGAGATAGCCATCATTTTCTGCCATCAGATTCCTGCAGAAACAACCCTTCCAGTTTAGGCTTGTAATATGCCACTCCCTCACGCAGTGCATTTTCATTTAGCCCCGGCGTGAGGTACCATTATGGCCCCTGCGCTGCCTTAAAAGACACAATAAGCTGTCTGACCTTGTTTCTTAGCCCCAGGCCTTGAGAGGCTTTTAATCCCTGCAGGCATTGTCCCAGGCAGAAAAACCACGCCTGGTCATTCATCTTCAGACCTGAGGCTGTGTCTATAAAACATCTTTATTTGGAACATGGAACAAACACAAGCAAAACCAAATCAAACACAAGCAAAACCAAAATAGCGGATTCTTGTGCCATACCTGTGTGTGATTGTTGGGAATGTTCTGCCACATTCACACTGGGTCAGTAGTGCAACAGCACAAAGCCAACGCTCATCAAAAAGTGTGTATTTGTTGCCGAACCTGTCAAAGTCGCTAACCATGGTTTCTGCTTCCGATATCAACTCCCACTCTTTGACAGGTACCATTATAATGAGATATCAGTGTTATACATTTGACCTGCCAGTGGTTTTAATGTTGTAGCTCATTGGTGTATAAACTATATGGGAAAACAATGGCATGCTCACTGCTTCATTTGTTAAAGTGGAACACTGTTAAGGAAAAAACAAGGTCAACATGCCCAGTGCCAAGCATCAGCTATTCAACTGAATTCAGTTCATTTCAATTCTAATCCATTTCAGTTATATAGTGCTTTTTACAACCAATGTTGTCACAAAACATCTTTACCAAATCCAGAGGAATGGAAAAAGTCCCTAAAACTGGAGGACAACTGGAGAAAAGAGCTGGAAGTGTACCAAGCGCCCTAGAAATGGGAATCAGTGGAAATTAGTTCTCTAGAGTGATGTATGATATTGTTGGATGAGCAGGTGTCACAAATTATTTGAAACAATAGCACCTAACCATGATAAAATCTCTGTAATGCATGGCTTTCTGTGGCTCAATGTTTATTGATAAAAAGCCACATCATACAAAGAGCGGTGACATATTTCTGCAACCACGGTGGTCCAATGAAGCAGGCAGTGGCTAGTTTAGCTTTAGCTACAGGGACAGATCACTGCCATGGTCCAGTTCAGGTATCAGTGTTAGCAAGGGTCATGGGATTACAAAGGTCATGACCCTCAAGGAAGCAGCTTCATTAGTCCTATCTGCTGGACCCCAGCTGGACAAGTGCGAGGAGAATGATGTGAAGAAGAAACATGATGTAACCACAACAAAAGACACATATGGCTTAATATTCTAATACCATTTACCCCTGTCAGTAATGAGTACTGCTAAATCACAGTACTAAATTAACACTAATGCTTTGTTTGCACTACCGATTAGGAAGGCTTGGCACATTCACATTTTTTACAAAGGAGATACAGTATGCTCTATGTCCTTTGACCCCTTTGCCCTTCGCATTCTTTTCTCCATACACAACCAAGAGGGGATGATGGAGAGGCTTTCTCCAGGAAGTTGAGCAGCAGGGGTCTTTTGGAGGAGTGCAGATGTCGATGTTTCCTTCCATATTGATTTAGAGGAGTCTGGAGAGACTCAGGAGTTCCAGGTTAGAGGGTTAGAGGTCTGCACATGGAGCTTTAAAGCATGTGGACACTAAAAGCCATGCTACCGCTGGGCCAGGCTTAGCGTCTGAGACCAAACTAATGAAAACTAATGACGGAGTCGGGTCAGAGGGCCGAGATCAAGGCTCTGATGATGTTCTCTCCGTTTCCAAAAGGCCAGATTGATGAGGCCTCCATGATAGGAGCAGAAAGGAACAATTTTTCAGTATCACTTACTTAAGAAGGCCACTAAACCCTGGGGCCACGACGTGCTCCCCACCTGTTGCCCCATTACGTCCTAACAGGCTGCACAACAACCTGCCAGGAGGCACCGTTATTTGTTTGGACGGTTATCTTACAAAGGTTCAGACTTTTGTTTATTGGTTTTGTTTTCATAACTGCTTATACATCAGAGGGATTTACTGTTTATTTATGTGGTGGCCTTGACTTCTGAAATACCAATCTAATGGGAATTAAAAGTATATTATATTTAATACAAATAATGCTAAATAACATATACTCGATATACACTGTTTGGTGAAATACAATAAGATATGTGCAATTTAAGGGCTTTGTTGAATTTGAATATGTGTTTGTATGCTGTTGCTGTTTGAATCTTATCATTAGTAGTATTATTGTAGGTGTATGAGTGTATGCAGGTACGTGTTCTTTTATTGTTGTGTGAGAGCAGATTGCATGTTCAACATTCTGCTCAGACGTGTGATTTTAACAATATTGTTAGTTCTTGTAAATGAATCACTCCATATGGTTCTGTCTTCACGTCTTCACATTGTAGCCTCTCAGCGCTTTTCTTCATCACCTTCACGCGACTGTCCACACAAATATTTTTAGACATCAAACTGGAAGAAAGTGCTTTTTTTCACAGTAGACAGCTTTCTGATTTTTTTCCTTGTGCATCACGAATCTGTGTTCATATTCACATGACAAGGCTACAACTTATGAAATGCATCTAATTATGCAGGACAAATTATATCTTCCAGCAATACTTATCATGCAGAAATACCCGCCTAGTGATAATATTCATCAGAATATTTCCCATAAATCTACTTTACTCATCATGATATATACCAATTCAGCCACCACTTCTACAACAGTATGGCCTTTATTAGACAGTTAGGTCAAGAAGATGTACCAAATTCTATGATTCATAAAAATCATATTTTTGTTTTATTTTAGAAATGTTTTTGTACTGTAACAGTCACAGTTTTAATATCCCAAATGTATACTGGAATGGTTTCTTACATTAATTTCATATTTTGTGTTTCTGTTAGATATCCGTTTAGAAGCCTATTCATTTTAGATAAATGAAATTTATGTTGTCATTGTACGTGGAATCCTACAAGCTCTAACAGCAAGGAGAATAAAATTATCTGTAAAATTGTGCCCTCTGCTGGAGGCCTGCATTCAATACAGCCCATCATCAGTTTTACCAATGATTGCAGTATACTGTAATATGGTTTTTTTTCACTAGCTCTTTCATAGCTTAACTTTTTAGAATTTTTTAAAACACTGTCTGTTAAGGTTTAACAAACAAACAAGCCCACAAACAAATGAAACCAATTAAACATATATTGATTTGGAACCCATTTTTAGGATACAGTCACAATAATAATAATAATAATAATAATAATAATAATAATAATAATAATAATAATAATAATAATAATATCATCGTCATCATCCAAAACTTTTGATCTAAATCGTCATGTCCACGAGGTGGCAGCGTTATACCTGTTTCTGGAGACCGCGCCATCCTTGTGGCATTTTCTAACATTGACAGTTGGTTTCTTGCACTTTTCTTGCCAGTTGGTGACCAACACAGCAGCAATATTTCACTGACATAGTGACTTGGCACTAAGGTGTCTTTATAGGGGATAAATTGAGTCGTCGTGGCTTGTTTGACTGGGGGAGTAAAAAACTACATTTCCCAGAGTGCTCTTGGAGCCCGGCTGCTCCTCGGCGCTGCGTTGTCACTTCGTCCAGCATCTCCTCCCGAGGAGAGAAGCCCAGATAGGAGGACAGGAGAGGAGACGCGCTCAAAATGTCTATTGGATTCTCTGCGTTTTGGTTTTTGCCATGAAGCAGAAGCCGTGGGACCGGGCGGACGCCGTCATATGGGCCTTCGTTCTCTCAGACATGCGGGCTCTTTTCCCCAGGCGCTGTTAACGCAGGAAAATAAAAAATAACAATAATAACGATAAGAGTCAAAGCCACAGAAAATGAAGAAGCAATTCAATCGAATGCGACAGCTCGCCAACCAGACCGTTGGCAGGTAAGAACCAGAGTTCTTTTTATTTCCTAGACTGGGTGAGTTTGAATGGGAATCGTCTGTGTGCACCAGTGCAGAATGGGGGGCGATGCTGGTGATGGCGCAATGTGTCCTGCAATAGAATCGCAATCATGGTTGTGCGTAAAAGATAGAATACAGATGAAACGAAATGCCTACATCGTTGCAGTTACAGGATACTGCAGAGACGCATTGCCTTCAGAGCTTTTACAGCTTGGACCCCCCATCAGAGCCCCCCGGAACGCTCCGCGCCCCCAGCCAGCCCCGTCACTGCAGCTTCAGCCCCCATGTCATGCTACTTCTCCGTCATGCTGGAGAAAACCCTGGAATAAACTGCAGCCCCCATGTGTCATTATCCTCCATCTGATGCAGACGGATGCAGTGGATGCGACGTGAGGGGAAAAATGGAACAGGCGCAATGTTTTCATCACGTAGTCATCCTGGGAGGGGGAGGAGAAGGAGGAGCTGGGTGCAGTAGGTCCAGCACCAATATCTGTAGGCCGTAAATGTATCAGGCATCGCAATGTGACGTCCAATGAAGGTGATAGGGTGGCTCCCATCCTTCCAAGCTGCAAGCCATGGCAAAGTTTAGGGATGCACAATAGCATATTACAATCATGGAACACCATAATGACAAAAGTATTGGGACGCCTGATCATTCCTACATCAGGGACTTTTGTGAGATTGCAATCATCGACTTAAAAATGGAATTGGTCCCCCTTTGTAGCTGTAACAGCTTCCAGTCTTGTTGAATAGGCTTTCCATTAGATTTTGGACTGTTTCTGTGGGAATGGGTGCCCTTTCATTCTGTAGAGCATCTGTGAGGTCAAGCACTGATGTTGGAAGGAGAAGGCCTGGCATGCACTCTCCTTTCAAGTTCATCCCAAAGGTGACACAGTCATGCTGGAATAGATAAGGGTCTTCCCTTTGTCCACAACTTGGAAGCATGGTGTTGTCTTAATGCTGGAGCATTATGATTACCATTCACTGGAAGGGGCCAACTGGATTCAGTAATAAAGAGGCATGTCCCAGTACTTTTGTACATATCATGATATGAACATATCAAAGGGCCCATGTTGTACATGTAACACATTGCTTACATCATATGTAAGCAGATATGATTCAATTGTATGTGACTTAAATCACTGTGCTTTTAAGTTTGACTATAGTGTAAATTATCTCTGTGCTGATTGGCTGTCCCATGTTGTGTCTTCAAAGACACTGTGTACTTCATGCAGAGATGACATTTGACTGGTTTCAGCAAAAAGTATGACATTAAAAGACAAACCACCACAAGTATCATGCATTATTTTAAAAATGCAGAGTGTATCCCAGTAAGCTTCCAGACTGGAACCCTGCATGTAACTTTAGTGTGAATGGGTATAACTGCTACACGCAACTGCTATAAGCATACATGCATGGAAATCCATAGATGTTTGTGACATCATAAAAAAAGTGAATTTAAGGCAGCCCTCATGTATGAACTTTGAAGAAAATATTATAATTTGTCACCTTAAGAGAAAATCCAGTATTGCATGATAGTAGCACTTTAAATATACTCTGGTGAACCACAAAGAAGTGGCATTGACTGGCATTGTTTTGATCCAAATGATCAAGCTTGTTGAATTGTTGAATATAAAATCATGAAAACACCCACAATCTGGAACACCTCAGATCCTAAAAGACAACAATTCAGAACATTTATGATTTATGAAAGGGCATAATTGCATAAAATAGTATCAGTATTTCAAATATTGCCAATATTGTGATAATGACTAATGAGCAATACATTGTGCAGCCCTAGTATCGTTCTTGTTGTGAAACTGCAATGGGACATTTTGAGGTTTATCATTAATTGCAGCTCTAAAAAGTCCATTGGTTTATGTAGTGCTTTTCCTCCACAGAGTTGTGACCTTTAACATGCTTTCTTAGCGTGTGTCCAGTGCTTCCCTCACCCTGGCCCTTGTGAAAGGGAAACAGCTTGTAATGCAGTAGGGGTTGCGTGCAGCCAGGTGTGTTTTACCCTAGGTCCTGGCACACTGAGAGATGATGGCATGCAGCATTGTGGGTCATCATTTCAAGCACCCTGCACTTGAGTGGTCAAATAGTGGAACTTCTTTTTTCTGCCCCCCTCTGGCTGGCATTGGTGAGTTTGCGAACACATGGCAACCCTGGTCCCTCTGACCCAGCTCCAGCTTTTCTCCAGGCATTACTGTGTGTGTATGTGTGTGTGTGTGTGTGTGTGTGTGTGTTTATCTTTTGAGCTTGTATAGCCACATTAGTATTCTCTCTCTCTCTCCGCTGTGTCCAGGGAGCAGTAGCAGTGGCCCGCTGGGGCATTCTGTCCACAGCACCACAGTAATGAGCAACATGTTCCCTAAACAGTGCACTGGTCGTACTCATTAATAAAAAGGCCAAGGCCATGGAGGCTGCGATTAGCTTGGGAATTAGTACTAGCACTATCCTTTTACTGCATGTCACCCATACAGTCATGTCTCTTCACTCATAATAACTAGTGGTGCAGCGATACACTCAGCTCACGATTCTGTTGCATTCCTGATACTAGGTTCACAATTCAGATTTCACATAAAACTTTGGAAGAACTAAAATGAGTATCCAGGCAATTTCAGGCAATTTCAGGCAACCAGGCAACGTCTAGAACTGGGAGTCAGTAGGCCCAGAGCTGGGAATGCGACCAGCTATATGGAACATGCTAAAGTATGTTAAGTTGGTTGCAGTCTTTAATATTCAGGCTAGGACTGTCGGTATATAGTTCCACAAGGATTTTAAGTTGATGGTTCACTGTGTTGTTTAATTCTGTTAAATGGGCCTGATTACCCTCTCTTTGTAATGAAATAATACAGAAAATTCTAATTCTGTTTCAACATACTCTCCATACAGCATGAGATTATCTGATACACAAAAAGGTATATGAATATTTTTTATGTGCTGATGGTTTTTATCATACTTCAGAGCTATAATCATATACTGCACAGATTATTGTTCTTACAGTGAGGGGACACACCCTCTAAGAGTACTTGCAACAACACCCTCTAACTAAATAACCCCCAAAATTCCCTCTAACTGACTTCATTTGAGTATGGGGGCATGTATGACTGAAAGCACACACACACACACATACACACATTAGGATGCATCCAAATGCCTGGTTTATTATGTTACTAAAATGATTTAATTCTTTTTGATACTCAGTGAATTGTTATAATCAGTAAATGACTTGATTGCTAGGATAATCGATAGTGACGGCTCTAGTTCAAACAATGCAGCTGCACGAGCTGACAATATGAACAAATGCAGATCCTTGATGTATCATTTCTCAATGTATTATTACACCCCTAATCATAACACTGTCTTTGCCTGGATGTTTGTGACCTTGAGGGATTTTTCTAGAACTGTACCAAAGTGATGGATTCAAAATACACAATATGGACAAAAGTATGGGGACTGCTTGATTAATGAATTTAGGCGGGCCCTTTCTTCGAGTGAGGAGCGATCTAAATGCTTCAGCATACCAAGACATTTTGGATACAGCGTCCTAATTTGTGGAGAAGGCCCTTTTCTATTCCAGCATGACTGTGTCCTAGTGCACAAAGCGAGCTCCATAAAGACATAGCGGGAAGAGTTCAGTGTGAAGAGCTTGACTGGCCCATATAGGGCCCTAACCGCAACCCCATCCAACACCTTTGGGATGAACTTGAACAGAGATCATGAGCCAGGCGTTCTCGTTCCAAGACCTTAGAAATGCTCTACAGAATGAGTGGGCACAAATTCCCATTGAAACACTCCAAAATCTTGTGGAAAGCCTTCTAAGAAGAGGGGAAGCTGTTATAGCTGCATAGGGAGAACCAGCTCTAAATTAAAGTCTATGAATTAGAATGCAATGTTGGTGTAAGGGTCAGGAGACCATGGTTCTGGGGGGTACTGTACCCCCCGATCAAGAACTAGACCCCACCCCCTAAAGAGACAAAAGTAGCAGTTTTGAGGGTGGGTGTTCATAACAGTGTAATGAAGGCAGTAGCCCCCAATTATGGCGGGGTAATTAACACTCTGTAGGAGTCCCAATACTTTTGTCTATAGAGTGTAATCTTATTGGGTCAGTTTGGTACCACTCAGAAATGGACCACCCATGCTGATGAAATGCTAGATGGCACGTTTGGACTTAATGAGTGACACTGTAATTGCATTGTGGCCATTAGCCCTGTACAGATTCCTAAGTATGGCAGTCAATTGAATTTAGCGATAGGCACACAGCTGCAGCTTCAAGGAACAGTCCAGTGAAAAAAAGGATGTTAATGAACAGCCACAGCCTAGCTATATGTGAACGTCGTCATGTTAATTAAGAGCTGCTGATCTCCATGCACCAGTTTGCAAAGTTGGCAACTGTAAAGGAAATGTGTTGTCAAAAAATATAGTTGCTAACATTATTAGCAACCAAATAAAAACAGGATTACCCACATCATTAAGAGGATGACTCCATTCACTCTGTTCACTTCCAGCCACACTAGCATGTTTGCAATAAGCGTACAAGAAAATATATAATGAAAACCAAAGCTGAATCATGATCACAATTCGGGGAAGAACTGAATGAAGAAAATAGTTGCATCCATGTTTTTGCTCACTATAACAAGACTACAGCTGGCAGTTTAAATTATACTAATAGATGTAAATTATGAATTATTATCTACATGCTTCTGCTCACTGTTAGTCCCATTAGCATGTTTGTAGCATGCCAGCAAATGTTCTGTCACAGAAAGTTAATCTTTTTTTGACTGGTGATTGGTGACTGCATTTGTTTTATATTTCCTAAACCCCTAGGAAGGTTTATCACGCTTTTGTGGGCAGATAATATACCTGCTCACAACAGCATAATCCTACGACTAACCTCTAAATGGCTGATGTGTCCCAGTATAAACTGAGCAGTCTTAAACTTGTAGCATGCCTACACCAGCAGTCCTTTCTCTACATGTCGTCTTTCTGTTCAGTGCCAAATAAAAAGCAATGTTTTTAGTGAGTCATTGACACAGTGGGATACCTAACATTTTAGTCTACAACATAGCTGTATATTCAGAGTGGATGTTGACCTGAGGGCTGTTGCTTTTTGTAATATTAGAACCATCCCATGCAATTCTCTGATAGATCCTGTCAATAGTTTTTGAACCATGTTAATCTGCAGGATGAAGATACGCATACAAGAGAACCCAAATACTTGTACAGTGTTGTGGTTGGTGATGGCATCAATCTGATATCAATCTCTGGTATCGGGCACATGAGCAGAAAATGATCACATACTGGAGAGAAAAATAGAATCCGGTACAATCCAGTAACAAACATCCTGAAATAGCAGACTCTCAGACTTTGTCAGCAATATACTTGTTTCTGTAAGCATAAATAGTTTTTGAATTGTTGGAGCATAGTGGTCTATTTTAGAGGCTTATCTTAGGTGAAGTGATTGTAAGACAGAAATATCACATTGATATCAGCTGATTCTCATAGTTTCCATTTCAGTATTGGAAAAAATTGGTATCATGCAGTCTGCCATTGTGGAAATAAAAATTATTAATGAGATTTTAACTGATAGCCTAAATATCGAAGTGGGTGAGCTGCTTGTACATATTTGTAGAAGGTTTCCCAACACACACACACGCATTCATTCACACAGCGTCTTTCATTCCTTGTAATCGGTAATGTACTGAAGACCTCCACCCACTGTGAAGAAAATTGCCATCTCCTGCAGAGTGTGTGTATGTGTGTGTGTTTGTGTGTGTGTGTGTGCATGTGTGTGCATGTGCATGTGTGTGTGTGTGTGTGTGTGTGTGTTTGAGAGAGAAAATGTGTGTGTCTCTTGCACAAGCCGACTGTGACCTCACTGGATTTGTATTTGGAGGCCTCTCTCCCATTCATGTGGAACTCTGAACTCATTCCCTCAGGAAAGGGTGGCAGCGTCGCCCTCAGATAGAGTAGAGAGCATCCAAAAACACTTTTAGCTGTGCATTTTTGCTCAGGCCCATGGTGACGTCACCAGTGGAAGCTGGGAAGTGTATATGTGCGTGTGTGCTGATTAATGAGCCCACTTAACAAACATGTACTCCCCTCGGGGCCTCCCCACATGCTACAAGGAATTTATTTCTAGTGATATGCTTTTATTTTAGAGGCAACAGTGACAATGAGTGACAAAGTCATTAGTGGCTATTGAAGGTGAGATGCATGTTCGTGATATACAGAAGGTTCACCACATGGACAAAAGTATTGGGAAGCCTGACCATCACATCAACAGGGACTTTCATGACATTAGATTCAAATACATAGACTAAAATACGGAACTGCCTGCCTTTTAAGCTGTAACAGTTTACACTCTTCTTAGAAGACTTTTCACAAGATTTTGGAGTGTTTCTGTGGGAATTTGTGCTCATTCGTCCTCTAGAGCATTGATAAGATAAGGCACTGATGTTGGATGAAAGGGCCTGGCTCGCAATCTTCGATCCGCTTTATCCCAAAGGCGTTGGATAGGGTTGAGGTCAGGGCTCTGTTTGGGCCAGTCAAGTTCTTCCACACCAAACCCAATCCTGAAAGTCCAGGATGTCTAGGCATGCTGAAGCATTAAGACCGCCCTTCACTGGAAGTAAGGGGCTTTGACCAAACCCTGAAAAATGGATATGTCCCAATACTTTTGTTCATATAGTTATCTTAAAGACATGTGTGGTGTCAAAGTGGGGTTTGAAGAAGAATTTGAAGTTCTTCTTTGTGTATGTGTAGTTTTTTGGGGGGGGTGGAAATCTCAGTGTGAAGAGGCCTTGGGCTCAGTTGCACCTGCTGTCTGTTGTCATGCACAGTTTGTCAGCCATCCTGTCCTCCATTAATCATTAGTCAGTTTCTACCCACAGGGACTGCAGTTGAGCAGTTTTTACTTCTGTGATATTCCAGGGCCCACACTAAAAACAAATGTTCCCCTTTTGTGGAAAAAAATAATTGAATACAGCAAGTAAACTAATATTTTCAAGTCATTCTGTTCACTTTAAACCAACACAATCCTGTGTATTCTCATATTCTGCCTACAACAGTTTAGCCCTGTTCCATTCATGCCAAGGAGTGTTTCAGTTTGGACTGAATGAGACGCAACAAATTTAGAACAGAGGTCATTCACTTCGATTTCAAGGGCAAAATAACTTAAACAATTTTAATTGAATTTAAATTAGGCACAGCTCAATTGTTTTGGAGATTACACACATCAGTGCTAGGATAAAAGTTGTCAACCACCCAACCATATCAAGACTGCCCTGTAAAGAGAAACTGACCATTGTATATTAAGAGAACATCTGATACAATTGTGAATATGAACAACTGTACATGATGAAGTACCATTTTTATAGCTGCAAAGATGCACCAAATCCATATCAAAGTTAATGTGTCTGAATGAAGTGTCAAGTCCCGGTTGGCATAATGATCAGTCATCCCATTACTTTGGTCCATATGATATGGACAAAAGTAAACGGACGCCTGACCGTCATAAAAACCAGCCGAGACTTAGAGCGCCACATGCTGCACACATGAGCACATATTGAAAACAAAAGGATTTTTAAAAACCTGCTTTAATGCATCAGCATTCAGTAAATTTTTATGTGTTAACACAAGTCGCTACCTTGCCCAAACATAGTATTATAATATATGCTTACAATACATAGACTCTTATTTAGTTCTGTGCATATTATGTAAGAGGTGTACAGCACTGTTCATGATAAAATTATACTAAAAGCCCAGGAGGTTCCACTTAATTACCAAAATAGCTGTGTACTGTGTGTCTGCCCCACCTTAAATACAGAAGCAGCAGAGATTCAGGCTCAGTAACAGTAACGTTCGGCTATATTTGATGTAAGTCACGGGGACAGTGTCTTTTTTCAGCCATTACGCCACCTCTCTCGCTCTCTCCCTGCAGTGGCCCAGTTTTTGATTAGTTGAGAAATGCATCTGTAAAAAGCACATCCTCTGTTCTCCCCTTTTCTCCTTTTTCTCCTTTCATCTCCTCCTTTTATTTTCGTTTACTCTGTTCCTTGCTCATCTCTTCCTTCTCTTTTAATCTCTTATTTTCTCTTCTCCACTCCTCCTTTTCCCTTTCTCCACTCCTTTCTTTTCTCATCTCTTCTCTTCACCTCTCTTCCCTTCTCTCCTCTTCTCTTTTTTTCCTCTCTTCTCTTTTATTTTCTTCTCTTCCCTTCTCTCCTCTTCCCCTACCCTCTTTTCATTTCTCTTCCCTTCAGTTCTCTCCTCTTCTCCTCACTTCTCTTCTTTTCTCTTCTCTTCTCTTCTTTCTTACTGTGGGCTCTCAGGTGTGCTGTGTCAGCAGCTTACAAGCTTTCATACATGCTGATGGGCTGCTCTGGGTGTCATTAGTGGTAAGATGCAATCAGCTCCTGCAGTGGGTGCACCCAGAGAGCACACACAGCTTGGTTCAGAGGACACAAACCGTGTGAAATACAACCAGGCTATGCCTAGCTTCCACAGCATGTTTCATGTTAATGGGATTGATCACTAGTTTTTAGCATAGTAAAGACATTTGCTTAGCTTAGAAACACCGGGGACCTGATGTTCTAATGCCTTAGGTTAGTTTTAGGCACAAACCAAAGTGAAAAGCAAAATCTTTTTCGCTTCCCCTGCATAAACACTTGAGAGTAAATGTAGGAGTATCACACAAAAAGTGGGTGGAGAATGAGCTTGCTGATGTCTGTATTATTTCATTGTGCTATTTAAATTCTAGTGGGCAAGTGCGCTTGCAGTTGTATTAGCTGCAGTTCGAGTATAGTATATACATTCTAGTCTAGGATAGTATAGTGTAGTCAGCTATAGTAGAATATAGTATTGTGTATGGCATCAAGGCACATTTTGTACTGTGTGTGGTCTTGGGTATTTAATAACTAGAACAGGTTTTCTTCAATGCCTTGCATAACTGTTTAGTCCTTAACAACATGTCATTGAATATCTAGTTTCTTAGGTTAACTGTTAATCAGATTGGAGCTTTTTCCTAGCATGAGGAGGGACATTGAATATTAGACTTGTGTTATAGCACTGTGGTGCCTTGAGTAGTGGAGTTGCATTATAGCATAGTGCATAATCACTGTCTTGGTAGACCGAACACAATCTAAATCGTCCAAGTGGAATATGAACTTTTAGGTTTTTTGATTCCACTCATTTAGCCAAAGCATTACTGTTACTTCCTGCCCATTCCTGCACATTCCAAATTCATGTCAGTGTTGTCATTATAGTGACGTGTATGCTATTTTGAACAGATAAGCTATTAGGCCTCAGCCTTTGTGTTCTCATAGTTCATTGATATTCCCATAAGCTTTATTTTGTCTCTGATGCTTGGATTGAGCAATGTGGACTGATCACCGCTGCAAAAGAACAGCTTAATCATATAAAATGAGTAATCCAGTAATGATGTCAGATTAGCGTGTCATAGCACTGTTTCTATTAAATAAAGCGCTTGCATAGCCAAGATCCAGCATTACAGAGGGAGGTGTTGAAAATACAGGCCCTGAATTACAGAACCTTCCAGCATGTCCGCAAGGAATACATCCCTCTCCCCGCCCATCCGCTTCACTGCATGCACACACACACAAACACACACACACACACGCTCAGAGCCTTGGTCTTTTGAAATAATTCCTGTTGTTGTGGCAGTAATGGGGCTTTTTTGAAGCAATTAAGGTTGACCCTCTGAGGTACAGTGCATTTCCGACAGTAGAGGTGTTCAGAGGATGCAGGAGCATTGCTCCATCCCTCTCCTCTTGGGTCTGACTCCAATCAGACACAGACAAGGGTTGGAACATAGGGAGGTACAAATGCTATGGAGCATCAATGCAAAAGGGGGATGCACCTGGGGGAAAAGAGGCTGTTCAGTGTAATTGATTTTAGAATGCTGGAATCAATTATGGTTGATTATAGGAGTGAAATGATGCTCTCAGCTCTGGACAGGATTTGAATGAGAATGCTGTTTACAATTTAATAGATTTGGTTTTCTAACCAAATTTGAAAGAAACAATTAGTCTGGTAATAATGCCCATTGCATAATGCAAAATATTGTGTTGCTGGTATTGCTAATGTGAGTTAAACTGATTGCAAACTTTCACGTTCGAACAAAAGCACATAGATCAGCTGATATTATCTTCCAGTGACAACATGCATCATAGAAATTCTGCATCATAATGCATTACAGGGCTGCTTTAACAGAAACCTGGTGGGGTTGTAATGTATGTTTTTTCTTAAATGTCCTTATTTCTACAGTAGTACTACATAAAATACTGTAAAAAAAAAACAGTGCTTAAATGTATGTCCTCTCTTGAATTGATCCTAGTTGCACAATGTTGCTAGTTTGTATTCTCATGATTTATTATGTAACTGAAACCTGGAGGTTCAAGACTCTAGTTCATTGTAAATCATTTGTGAATATCACCACCTGTGGCATAACATCAGTGCAAATGTCCAGCACTTCAATAGCCAGTATCTTGGATAATCATCAGATTTTACCTGCTGCATCACTACTGCATTTTTTATAAGCATGCCCAAATTATTTGCCCATGGAATGTTAGTTCCGATTCATTTCAATATCGCAGGAACTGCTTTAGCTAAACATTTGAACTTGAGTTTACATACATTTGCTGATATCTCCTAAAGTTACATTTAGCTGGCTTAGCATAATGGCTGCCAATAGCCAATCCAGAATCAGTAGCCAATTCCCACCTGCCATCGGTTACTGTTCAGCTTGTAAGCAAAGCTAACTAAACAGAGCTGCATTCATTTTGCAATGTGAATATGTTGCTATGCCTAGTCATGAATGTTGTTCTTGGTTTTACGTGATCATTTAATTTGGGATTTCAGATTTAATTAACTGTCGAGTTCTTAATATTTCCTTCATTGTTTTTCCTCATTTGTTTAGTGTGTTCAGTTAAAGTTGTGCAGCACACCCCAGTGTACTGCTTTCCCTTCGTGCATCACAGAAGTGTTGGATGAGGTTGAGGTCTTCCCTTGCTTTCATTTTTAGAGATGGCAAACCCTGTTTTCATGGAATTGTAGCTGATGATTGTATGCCATATAAATTCTTGTGGTTAATGGTAAAGAGAATCTCAGCGCCATAATGCCAAGACACCATAACACAGACACATGCCACTAGGTTGGCTTTAACTAAAGCAAGCAACAAATTGGCCAAGTGGGATTATTTCTTGTTTGGGACAAGCTGTAGTACAACTCTTTGTTAATACGAAATCTCTATACTATTCATTCTAATCCATTTGTACCCATGTTCCACAAATAAGAAACAGCTCTAAAATATTTGTACACATGTGCCACAAATAAACCAGATAACAAAAATGTACAATCACTGCAAAACTCGTAAATGTAAGCCCTGGAGCTGAATACCTAAGTTAGACTCCTGCTGTGTTGTCGGTTGCACTCTGAGGTAATGTTAGTCCAGGTTGTCCATGAGGGGGCAAACATTAAAGAGATTTATAGAAGGAACATATATCAGTCCCTTGGGGTAACATTACCCTTCAGTCCAGGTTCTGTGAATCTGTTCCCTCTTTCTCTGCTGCAGTATTGCCTCCTGTACATCAGTGTCTCGGGGCCACAAATCCCTGGCTTAGCAGCTGGAAGTGGAAGCATGAAAAACTGTAAAATTGATCAAAAGTCCAGCTGTCTCAGAACATTAAAGATGTGAGAACGAGTGTATGGGGTCTAAGAGAAATGACTTGCAAAATTCGGACATGAAGCTGCATTGATCACCTAACTGAGAGATGGCATCATGTCCTCATGTGTGCACCCCATTTATGTACCGGAATGTTATTTTCAATGATGTGCTTGCTATTCTCCACAATCAAATAATTTTACATTTGCATCTTTTGCAAAACAGGCAATTCAGAAGAATAAGTCATATACATATACATAATGAATGGGTATTTAATGTAGTATGTTGTCCAACAAAAAGTGATATTTCAAGGTTATTATGTTGTTATACTCTGTAAAACTCTGTATCTGTCTGGCTTCATAGCTGTTGATAGTTCCCAAATGATGACAACATAGACACATAGACAAACATTTTTCTCAGCTCTCCTCTAAAGATCTGGTCGGACCATTTAGTGGTCATTGTTGTGTTTTCTGTTTTCCTTTCTGCCTTTGCTTCATCTCAATGAATGAAAAAGCACTACATTTGCATTATTTGTTGAAGCTTCCAACTTTAGAAAATAATTATGGTTGGCTTAAATAATTGCGATCAGCTCCAGTAATTGCAGTCATGCAATTATGTGGTAATTGTGACAGGCCTAGTTTAGCCTTCTCAATGGAGAATGCAGTTCTGATGCTGTGGATGAGCATTCAATTCAGAGCATTGAATAGATTCATTGATTGACATTACTAGACTCAGACAAAGCGTGTTAGCCATTATCCTCCCATATGGAGAGGCTACCTAGCGGGTGGGATTTGGTCAAGTTTAAGAAAGGACAAACATTGAGTAAAAATGTTATAAAAATCATTTATACGTAAGATCTGTACTCCGTTTTCCTCGAAATGCCTTGTTGAACAGGCAGTGGTCTGCAGAGATGGCTGACCCCAGTGTGAGAGGGAGGTTGGGTGGGGCTGTGTCGGGGTCGAGTACACAGCGATGTGGTAAGCAGTGTCCCTTGGTGCTGATAACTGTCTGAACATTACGCTGATAGATGTTAAGAGCCGATACATGCGTTCCAGGTTTTAAAATCTGTATCAGCCACGTCACTGACCGCCAACCGTGCTATAAATAATTTAAACAGTCTAGTTATTGTGGTGTCCATAAATAGAAAATAATTTTGCTGTACAACCGTAGGACATTCAGTGTGGACGCATTTCCGCATTAGGATATAAATCTCTGACCACATAACACTTTGACTGGGTTACAACTCTTTTCAGAATGATTCAGTGCATCATAAAATCTTCAGTGCGGTTTCATTTCATTGGATCTGATTGTTTCAGTGTGATTTGGAAGAATACATACATGGTGGAGCTTTTTTGGATGTTTACAATTGACAACCTGACAGTTACTCTATTCATATTTACCTTATGATGATGATCGATGTTATCAAATGAAATGTTGATTTAAATGATGATTGTATCTCTTTCATGTGATGATTTGTTTTGCTGAGGATTTTTTGGCCTCATTAAATTGTCGCTTTCATACAATTTCATACAAATAGCATCTATATTTAGTTTGCCCATAATTGTATGTACAAACATAAAAACACATAATTAACTATCCTTTGAGTGTCACTTGGAAATATTACACTCCAAATCTGTATTGTAAGTGACTCGCCCCATTGGTGATTATGTAGGGATTAAAAAGGAAAATTCAAGCTTTATTCAAGATTTTGTAAAACTGTCGTACTTCATAACTGTTTTCAGCAGACAAGACATTTCCATTATACATTTAAAAAAAAAAAATGTACTGATATGATGATTTAATAGAACTTGGTTGTAATGTGGTCCGATGCAGTTCAGTCACCGTGTATCACAATGCATTAGCATGTTTGTTATTGGGTCTGATACAGCAGGAAGATCGTTAAGCGGCAGGGAATCCTGAGCTGTTTTTATGCTGCTGTTCACTTCAGCTTGCTCAGTCTCGGTATCACACACTCCATTCCAAGGACAGGCGTGCAGAGATCTGAATCAGGACGTCCTTGAGATTCAGGTAGGCTGCATCAATCAGCAGGCCTGCACCATGTGCGCCAGCAGAGACACCTACTGCTCGATGGAGCTGCTGGACTGACTCATTCCTTTCACACCACACATCTGGAACACTGAATGGACAAATGCTCTACATTGCTCTCAGTGGAGTTAATTACTGCACTTGATGGCCTCAAGATCACAAAGGTCACTCAATAGTTCTATTGTTTCTGACCACAGAGTGATGTAACGGTTGACCAGGCTCCAGTCCAGACTTTGTGTTTTTGTCCCTAGACTGTCTTGCAAAGGCCCTGCTGTAGGTGTGGTGTAAATCAAGAAGCAGTAAGTGGGTGGTGAAGGTATACAGGGTATAAGTGCAGAGAGTAACGACTGCATGAGTCACTTTCGCTCAAACCTGGTATCACATCTCTCATTAAATCTGTCTTTTTTCCCCTCTACACTATTGCCTGTCTCCACCTAGTCCTGAATATCAGTACTAAAATGTATATATACATTATTATAGCTTTCTCTTTAGTGGTCTTCTGTACAAACAGCTGCACATTAAAATCTAACTCATTCCCAAGATTTGGATATATCACTCATCATGATGGAACTGTATTTACACCTGGTCCTCTTAAGTGGCCACATATTTTCTCACTGAATTGCCATGCTGTGAAATTCATTGGACAGAGTGGCACCCATGAGATTAAGAGTAAAATACCACTATAGATCCACGACCACCATGTTTAATAGCGGACACCACACATTGGCCTTCCCCAGATATTTGTTTTCTGGATATAGGCATTAGGGGGAAAGAACCTCATTTCTTTTATACTTAGGTTTTATGATTCTTAAGCCATGTTGATTGTATTTTAACGTTATCCTTGGGTGCAAATGGTTTACAAACACTGCCGTAAATTCCATCATTGTTAAGTTGGCAGTGTACAGGTTTTGTCTAGGTTTTGGAAAAGTGTATATCACTGATATGTTGCTGATATTCAATCATAATAATAATACTAAAAATAATATACCAGATTCAAAACACACAATATTAATATCATGAACCTGGATGTTCTGTCACTGCATTTAAGCTGCGGTTGCAAAGATTTTTTGGGCACATGGAGTAGCACCCACATTGTGGTCCCATGGATTATTTGATGTTTGTACAGCTGTTTTTGTTATTTATCGGAGTATTCACAGTTTACGGTAAAGGATGCAATTCTGTTCTTTAATATTCATGTACTGTATAAAGAATCAAGTTCTAAAACCTGACCTAGTTCATTAGGACAATACAGTATTTTCCACACATCGGCAGCCGCATAAGAACATAGCTTCCCAAGTATATTTTGGCCAATTTTAAGAACTGTTATAAATAAACAGGGGAACCTCTCCTAAAAGCACTTGCCTGAATGTACAATGTTAGCATCAAATTAGTATTAATATAGTATTAGTACCTAACAATAAAAAAACCTGGTGGTACTACAATAAAAAAACATGCTGGTACTAAATTAACCTGGAGTAATTATGCTATCTTTGTAATGCTAATTAAATGTTATTTCCAAAGCATTTTAACATTTTATAAATAAACAAATGATTTCAAAATGATTCTCAGATTTTACTGTGTAATGTTGATTGGAACCAATATGACTTGCCTGCTTAGTTTAAACTTAATTTCACTCTTAGTTAATTGAGTCTAGGTTCTTTTTTTCTGGATTCTCTGGTACTCTGTCTATGTGTTTGTACTAGAGATCGACCGATATATCGGTTTACCGATATTTTTCCCGATATTTAAGCATTTTACCATAATCGGTTATCGGT
>JBBMFX010000026.1:9145977-9162352 GCA_037832545.1 Rhabdalestes septentrionalis
TATATATCTATCCGCTGCCAATTTTATGGTCTTAACCGAATGTTAATTGCAAACTTTCTATACTGGACTACATCTTGTTCATGAAACATGCAAGTGTCCAGTCTAGAAATACTGACAACTTCCATATTCAATAACAATCAATGTAGGCTGTAATTAGACATAAGCTGTAGGCTGCAATCTAAAAATAGACTCAGACCATGGCCACATACTGATTGTGTAAGTGCAGTGTCTTTAAAAAAGCAGTGAGACCTATCTCCATAATGCAACACAGGAATTTGTCTAGTAAAGACTGCTAAACAGCGATAAGAGGGCTAAAAATGTAGCTAGTTTTGGAATCCATCCACCCTGCGCCAGTCCCTGTTATTGGTAAGAGTTTAGTAATGCCCTTGCCTTGTAGAATGGCACAATGAACAATGATGGCAAATGTGGCACACTGGAAACTATACTGTGTACTGATGTGATGGGTAGTATAATGCATGCACTAATGATGTAGGATGCATTTTACAGTACATGGTATGCTATTGCAAACACTCATTACAGAATAAAAACAAAACTTTTGAGCATGTCAGTGGGCTCACCTGAGGGGGAATGATGTCAAAGAGATCTCCAGCTAGTGCATATTCTTGGGCGAAGATATAGTACTCGTCTGTCTCAAAGGCAATTCCATACATGCTGATGATGAAGGGACATGGTGAAAGGTAAAGTGAAATGCTGTATTCCCTTAGGAAGCTCTTCAGCTTTGTGGTTTTCTTCCGTAGGAACTTCAGAGCCATCTTGGTTCCTGTGGGAATGGACATTCGTAAGGTATTTTTATGTAGCTCTACTGCAAAATCTTTGCTGCAGACGTCATGCTAACATACTATCTTCTGAACATAAGGCTGTGTATCTCATTGTGCACATTTACATGGTGCCACAATTATAAATTTATGAAGCCAGATTCAGAAATTGGCCATTTCCTCCAGACATCATTTGTAATGTTAAGAAGGCTGTAATGGATTTCCGATCTGCAATGGAGATATTGAGCCTCTACACATTCAACATACTCTCCTATCCATGACAAGGATGCTTAACTAATAATTATACATTTTATTGATAGAGCACTTTTAAAGGTACTCAAAGATGCTTAAAAAGTAAGAACAATCTGGAATGAAAAAATAATTGGCAACTGTAAAACACCTGTGACTTTTGTTTCATCCTAATGAAGTAATGAAGTTTTCTGGCTGATGCAAGCAGCTGCTACACATTTATAAGGAAGGTCATAATGACAAGACAGCCTGTCCTCTTCTTTGTTACATAACACAAAAGGCACAGATCAGGAGACTGACCCATCAGTCAGAATAAAGAACCAAACAAAGCAATACTAAAGCTTAAAACAACCATTGCATTCTCAGCCACTGTGCCTACACTGGCACCTGTCCCAGCAGATGTGTCAAAATGTGTAAAAGGCAGAGAAGTGGAACAATGTTTTGAGAGATGGCAAGCTGTTGCTACTAGCTAGAAAAACCAACCATGTAAAAGTGTAAATATCAGTACAATCTGAGCTTGAATTGGACTTGATAGCTCTTACTAAATAGCACAATACTGTGGAGAGATTATTGACTGTTTTTGAGAGTGTAAATATATTAACAGTTGCAGATACGTCTATCTTCTTTGTCTATATCTAGTCTGATACTGAAATAATGTTAGCATATTGAAGTTGAACAGTTTAATCATAACCAATATATTTATCTGTCACTCTATTTCAGTGGATGATCTCTAACATATAATTACAGCCCATCGAATATAAGTAGGGAGGTCAAGCTACAAACAAATGTTAATTCTCCCTCTTTTCATCATGGTAACATGGAATTACACTGAACAAACTATATATACCAAATCCTGACTGCAAATCTAGCTTATGGTCATAAGGTTTGCAACACTAGATGTTAGCATGTGTACCAAAATCTATGACTTGACACTAAACTCAAGATTTTTAGACCAGCAACTGATCAAAACTTCGAATTTCAATCTGTCTTTGACAAACGACTTTGTGTTCCCAAAAACTAAAACGTTTTAAATATGACACAGCTTCTGAAACTACCGTCTGGGGTCTAGCCTATAGCACTGTAGTATTCCTGAATACAATAACAACATTTTAAAACATTTTAAAATAGTGATTCCAAACATCTGAACAAATGCAATAGTGACTGAAATAGACTCCAGTTGGCTTTTGATGTTTTTTAGAAACCTTTGCACAGAGCCTCATGATTTTGCACAAATTGAACAGGGATGAGAGTGATTCATGATTTCAGGTGTCAACAAGGTGTCAAGGTGTTCTTCTGTGGCTCTTATAATATCCTCTGGGCCAAATAACTAATGGGAGGCTAACAGACTGGAGTGCATTATGCAGTTCTGCAAAGGCAGACGTGTTTTTTTTAACCCAGACTGCTCTTGGTTTTGGCTTTCATAAAGAGGTATTAATGCTGCAGCCAGGAACAGATGGTAGGCGTTTGGCCTCTGTCACGGGCAGGTTAGACAGATTTTCTGGGGATGGGTATTTTAAAGGACAGATCATCACGTGTTGTATTTTACTGCTGATCCCTACAGACTATAGTGTTCTGTTCCATGGAATTGAGATCTGTTCCTTGATGCTTAAAATAGTAGGCTGCCAAAGTATCATAAGCCATCAGCAGGCATGGCACTGGGGCCAATGACAAGATGAAAGGTAGGCCTATTGAATTAGTGGTGTGAGCAGTAAAGCAAATTTGGTAATATAAATTACAATGGTATGTTTGTTTGTGGACGTGTGTGTGTTTGAGTTGCTTGGTTAGTGTTTGAGGGCATAAAATAATCTCTATTTGTTCTCTGTAAATGGGTGTTTGTTTTTTGTCATATGTAGAGAGTACATTCTATTAAATTTAAGGCTTTTCCTAGAACTGTTTAACCAAGGCAAGAACCATTTAGGAACCTTATAAGTGTACAGGACCAGGCTTAGAAAACAACTGTCATGTGAATCCAGCTCTGTCATTTTGTTTTGGAAAAAGAGAACAAATTCATTGTAGAAATTGTGGAAAACTCCTACAAAAAATAAAACCACCATATGCAGGCATGTGTTTCTGTTCCTCAGGCATACCTCTGATCTTGTGGACGACCAGATCCACCTTTCCATACGTGCCCTTGCCCAGCTCCCTGATCACCTCATAGTATTTGTTGATATCTAGCTTCACAAGGTTCTGGGCTGCAATAAGCTGCAGCTCCTCCAGGATGTCAATGGAGGCACGGGAGACGAGGGGGGAGGAACTCATTCTCCTGGCAGAAGGAACCAGTTATCACAGAAGATGCGTCGACACTTCACTCCCTAAGGTGAGAATAAAAAAAAAGAGATAAGATTCCAGTTTCAGACAACCAGTGATAATTCCTAAAATGTTGTAAAGGCTTTTGGGTCATCATTCAGTAGCCATAAGTATCTGGATAAACCTTTGACATTTTCAGCAATCACCCCTTTTCACTGTAGGGTTAACCAACAAGTTCCAAAGACTTTAAGTCCTGTGGATGTTTTTGTCATTTGAATGCCCCACATCTGCTATAAGCTATCATTGCTACACAATGATTTGTCACTACCTCCCTTTGCTTAGAGGGACTGTGTCCATACAGTCTGTACCCTGAAACAAAGCTAAATTTTTTTGTATTTGACTTGTCACAAAATGAATGGATTAAAAATTATTCTACTACTAACTCTATAACAGGCTAGCCCCAATCATTTACTGAAGCTGTAGGCATTGTCACAGTCAGGAATGCCTTTTGGTAAGCTGCAACACAAAACCACCATTCAGAACAGTGATCCTTTACGTATATTACACTAGGCAAAGTAACAAGACCAACCCAAAGAGGGATTGGATAGTGTAAACACTCATGTAAACTGTATGTAAAATGTACCTACATTTGGTACATAAACACACTCAATTGTCATAAATGGAACAATAAATTAATAAAATACACAAAATGTAGTACATGTTGTCAGGTGGCTTAAACAGTTTAAACTTGAGTCGATAGTTTTATTATATAATAGTATCTGACTGAATTTTTGTGCTAGTGGAAATCATTATTCCCACAGTGTGTAACTACCAAAAGCTACATGACCTCAGATATCTCCAGTGGAGTAACAGCCATTTCGAAGTCAGTGACAAGCAGAAGTTCTAGATTTTTTACTTTCAGAAGAGCATGATTAGTCATGTAGACACAGACAGACACTTCATCTTGAATATCAAAGTTCGGGGGTTCGGGGTTGTGGGTTCCATGTCTAAGCCAAATGAGTTCTTATGTAACTTTTGCATCCTGCAGTAAACACTGATCTAGTTTCTGCTCCCTGAAACCCCTTTCAAGTGCTCAAGATCACAAGGCCTGTTTTCCGATGGAGGAACAGAAGTGGGGAACAGAGCAGAACAAAAGATAAGAGGGGAGCAGAGCGAGCCAGGCGAATCCCCTCCTGAATCGCTAAATCACATCGCTTCTCACCGCTCGCTGTTTACTTTTGCGGCACACAGAAATGTCGCCAGACAAAGTTTTCACACATTGCATAACACTCATTAACATTTGGCTCCCACAAAAGGCCCAGTCGGGCTTATCATAAAGAGACAGAAGAGAACAGACACTGGCCTTCACAGCCAATAAGATAACTGGTAACAGAGGGGAAAAAAATCCGCAGCTATCATGTAAGGTGCTAAATAGTACTACAACTGATCTTAGGGAATAACATCTTTTTCGCCAAATAGCACGTCTCTTATATGTGATGTACAAAGATGGCAAACATATTTTGATGCTTAATCCTCCTAAGGCACTCTTATCTCCATCCACAGACCTGTACTGCTCTGCCTATTAACCTAAGGCCTGCCGTCTCTGTCTACTCTGCAAACTTAAGGCCTTCCTTTATACCTAAGCCTTTAATCAGCTAATTAAAAGTTTGCCTCGTGGTATTTTATGAAATCTACTAATTTATATGCTGTAGTTACTTTCAGTCATAATAACAGAATCTTCCCTTCATCTGCAGATCATAGGCTTACATTCTCATTTTATTTGTTGTTATGTTTATATTTGAATATTGGCATATTATTATTTTGTTAGTATTTAATATTATTCGGCTTTTGGGCTACTTTTATTATTATTATTCCTGGTTAGCTGAACAGACTGATTTGAGCTTGTGTTTGTGTCTAATTTTGTCTAGACAGTATTTTGACATAACAGCATCCTTTCCTCAGGCTGATAGGATATTTATTGAAACAGTACTTCACTCCTTCAGCAGGTGTGATTTCTGAATGACTGAAAAGACTTCACTGTCCCCAACGGCGTGCCAGTGCTCAGTGCTCCTAATGGAGACCAGTGTGTTGAAAGAGACAGGATGCACAGCACATTCTGTCCATAGACACCATCTGTGGAGATCTGAGGCTACATGTTGTGCATTTGTCTGAAAAGAGAGTGTTTGTCCTGCATGTAAGAGAAAGTGTGTGTGTGTGTTTGTGTGGTCCTAGAAGAAAGCACCCCATGTTGGCAAATCATCACACAAAACTTTCTTCTTCCTCAAATTCCACTTGATAGGGCTGGTACTGACAGTGCACACAAAGCTAATTCACTCAGGGTACATGAGAATACATACACGTACACATCTCCTGTTTGAAAGCAGCCGGGGATGAAAGGAAAAAAAGAAAGGTACTTAGGCAACAGGCTGCTATGGAGCTGAGGATGGCCTTCACTACCAGCTGGTTCTTTTGGTCCATCTCTCATGTAAGTAAAACTCCCAAAAGCCTCTCCAAATATTCTTTGAGAAGCACTTCTCATACATACAAACACAAAGAGCAACCTCTCCTTTCCTCAGTGAGGTTCAGTGTTACTGGGCTGATCTGCATTTCATTCATGGGGGAGAATAGCTGGTCCTGTCTTATGTAGCACATCATACAGCTTACACACACAGACTCTCTGACATTTAGCTAAATGTGTGCAAATTGTGTGAACATTGGTGAGTTGCTGATATTCCTAAATGATCACAACTTTCCCTTTAATACTAATATTATAGATCTGCAAACCTTATTTACATAGGCTTTTAGTCTCTGTCTCTCTTTCTTTCTCTCTCTCAGTGTCTCTATTCCCTCACACAGAAAGACAACCACTTCCACTCCAGAAGAGATTCTCCAGGGTCTACATGTTCCATTCTCCTGAAGAGTGCTATACACCAATGAACAGTCACAGGCTAACGTCTCCTGAGGAATGGTGCAATCATGTATAGCAGCTTGCTTCATGCGACTCACAAAATCTGCTGAGCAACACTGGCTCCATCCCCCATTGCTTATCTTTGATCGTGCTGTTTATTCCATGGCCATTTCTCCATCGTTTGCTCCAGCAGGTGCCATCGAAAAGGCGATGCTGCAAGAATCTCTCAGCTCACAAATCAATACTGTCTGCCAAAGCCTCTGCTTAGCCTTTTAAAGGTAATAATCGTTCTAACGCCTTAATCGATGTTATAGTGCCACTTCACAAGACTACTCAGCCACTCTGGCTTCACACTGTAAGTAGCCTGCATGTAATTACTTTATAAGTGGATAAGATGAAAATGATGAGCCACAAGATGTTCTCTCCTCAAGTCTTGCAAGGATTTAGGATATAAAACCAGCCTAGAGCCATATACCAAAATAACCAAAGTATTTCTTTACCCAACATACTGTCATTGTCATGTCAACATCTTTTTTTTTATTACTTTATTTGAAAACACCAGCTGGAAACACCTGACGTAAAATATTGTTGCAATATCATGCACCAAAGAGGAAAGAATAGTTCTGCATAGATGTAAAAACGTTTTCAGTTTACCCCACTTATAATCGATCAGCCAGTACATGTTTTGAGGCTAAATATTGCATCTTCAGATTAGTACTTTAGTGAGGCTAATGTTGCTAACAAGCACCAGAAATCTAGAGTCACCCAAAACACTTCCCTAAATACATTTCCATAAATTACATCTCTATAAGATGCTTAGTGAATAGAAATAATTATTATTATGTTTAGACACTAGGATCCCATATCTAATTCTGGTGATGGCACTCTATTCTACCCAGTGCTTGAAGTGGGACGGAACGCAGCGGAACACAGTTCCGGAACTTCTGTATTTTCGTCTTTTGTGTTCCGCCCCTTTTTTTTTTCTGTGTTCCGGTACTTGAAACTGATTCGACGCAGCGACAGTGGCCCGAGAATATGTTGGAAAAAGTTCCTGCACTTATTTTTCCCACTTCAAGCACTGATTCTACCAATCTAGCACACCTGACTGAACTCAATAACTCATTAACAAACTCTTCATGGGATGGGTCATGTGTACAGAGCAGGAACAAAATTCTGTAGAGCATGTGGCTGCCCGGACTAGGACTGAGTTCCACCCATTGATATTATAATTAAAGGTAATGATGAGATTTGTATAACTTTAAGCTCCTTACAGATATTTGGGTGGCTCCTGACCTCTGACTCACCTACACTGCACAGTAATCTTATGACATTTAAAGTTGATATTACTGAATTTGTTTAATTTCGTAAACTAATCCAGTCATATTCAAACTGTAACTGGCTTCTTTTGCCCATCTGGTTGTCACTCAGGTCCATGGTAGTCCAGAAGGCAATGCAGTAGTAACTGCTCAGGCTATCATGATGTTTGGTGTGTTTATGATGCTTCTGCAGTAGCTGTGCTTTGATTTCTGCAGATTTGTTCACATTTACAGCTCTAGGTCAAGCCTTGATTCATCTCTACTATAGAACACATTGGACAAAGTAACAGTGTATTAAGATTACATAGTGATCTGTAGAATGACCGGTATATTGAGATGTGTGTATGTAAATATTCCCCACTCATGATTGTACAGCTAATCCAGTTGCAAGCAGACATCTCAAGTGCGGCCAGCAGACACCAAACCAAGGCCATTGGCCCTGTCCCACTGATCACAACACTTAGCACTTCAGATCAAAAACAAGCCTCTAAATCCCATAAGTCCCAATGAAAATCTGCAGGGGAAACACAAAGAATGCTAAAGACCCATCACTGTTTGAGAAAGCCTCTAGAAAATCAATTTCTGTAATAACGAGGATTTGCTTTGCACTGAGAGAACAATGCGGGGTTCATAACCTTTTATGAGTCACTGGCTCTATTGGCTCTAAAGCTTTTAAAATGCTCTTAAAATTACATCTGCTGATACAATGAAATCAAGCAACTTGGTTTAAGCCTGCTGGGTGCACATCACTGATAACTCAGACCATCCAGTGTGTATCAGAGATACAATACAGAAAAGTAGGAAGCATCCTTAATAATCCTCAAACAGCTACTTACAATCTGCACCCATATACATGTCAGGATCTTGGTATCCTCTATCTTTGTTTATCAAGGTATATGATACCATTTGCCAGATCTAGGAACCAAAAAAATGTAGATGTCTGTAAATAACCGCATGCAACTTCTACATTAAAGCAAGGAACCATTATGTATATTTTTCTTTGGGTCATGATTTTATAAACAGCTGTAGCCGCTACTGAGGAACCATTAAAGACCTCTCTTTCTAAGAAGGAATTTTGTCCACATGAAGCTCATAGAAAAGTGAATTTTATTCTTAATATTTACATAAATAAACAATATTGAATAATTAAATCTTTAGTGCTCCCTGGTAGCTTTTGGGCAGGAATGCCCCAGATTTGTATGAATTTTATGGAGTAATCTTGCAAAACAATTGATTAATCAATGAAGAACGATTATGTGAGTGTATATTTGCAAAAGCCTTATAGTATATAATCATGTCTGATATCTGCATTAGTAAATCTGAGGGCCATGCACTGAAAGCCCTGATTATGCAGGTTCACTTGCTGTCTCTGTTCACACACACACACACACACATTCACATACGAACACACACACACACAGTGCAAACCTCTGGTGTTCATGGAGGCATGGAGCACATCAAAGGCTGAAGGCTCGGCCAGTGTCCACGGTCAGTGTCTCCTTTGCATTGGAAGCAGATCAGTCCAGGGGCTTTGAGCATTGTTGTGGGTTCATCTACACTCAATCCCACTCTAACAGGGGCCCATGGGGGTCACATCCCCAGACTAAACTCAATTACAGGCAGTGCTAGATTCCTTTTTCTTGTATAATGCTAGTGATTCAGAACACTGATTTTGCACATCCTCAGAATGAATACAGCACATTGGCAACACCAACATAAAAATTAGGGGTAGCATGCTATTGTTATGCTGGACAGTTTCTGATGTCTTCTCAAGATAAACAAACATATCAGTCTCCTCAGGTGTTCATGTCCATTTCTCACCTTATTGTGCAGAAACAGAAATAGCCGAATAATTTAAATCTGTTCCACAAGAATGTTTTGGTCCTAACCTGCCGCCTAGAGCAGCGGTCCCCAATCCCCGGGCCGTGGGTCACGTGATACCGGTCCGCGGGCTGCACGGAAAAATTACAGTATTTCCTTTTTATTTACTATCAGAGACTAAACGATGTTTTATTTGGAAAAAATGACCGTATTTCTTACATCAAACCTGGTCGTGACGAAATAAAGTTTGAGGACCACTGATCTGTGTATCAACAATTAGATTTTTGTGTTCATGCAGGTACAAAAGAATCTAATTTAAGTCAAAAAATTTAAACCAGATTTGTGGTGGCTGAGCCCTATAATGTTAGCAGTGTAAGCTTACTTTTGGTATGGGCTATTTGGAAATGCTGCGAAATACATTGTTATGACAGCTCGATGCCACAGCTCACTGAAGCAAACTCAAGCAGCGAGTGCACGCTACAAGCATAACACCTCCCTCTCAGCCAACTGCTTGGCCTGCAATAAGAATGAGGTGTGAACTCAAATAAGGCTTGCTCACCAAACACTTTCCGCTGCTGAGGAACAGAGAGCACAGGATGCGGATATTTAGAGCTTAGATAATCGCCGCGCTCCAGTGCATACTGTTAGAGAGGGAGGGGGATGTAGGTTATTGCTTACTCAATATTCCGCTCCCCTTTCTCAGAGATTTTGGAAATTAAGCCACTGGCTGCTTTCAATCAGCATATTGACCAGCTGTCAGGAGGTGAAACGACATTCATCAGCAAAGCTGCCTCATCACTCACAGACAATCCAGCAAATGCTGAAGAACCTTCTGTAGGTGATATAACCCCTGTCTTGTTCAGACAATCCACAAAAGTGTCATTATTCTATATTTTTATTGTACTTTATTTTTTCCTGATGTCCCCTTATGACAGTTATGTGGTTTTATTTACCAAATATTCATTTATTTCCACATGGCCATTTTCCAGCTCCACTGCAAGCCTTAAAATGAAAGAGGCTGTTTTTGTTAATATGCCCGTACATAAATGACCTCCATCCCTACTGAGTGCCCTGTATTGCAAATCATACCAACAGTGGCCCAACTGAAATTGACATTAGCTTATTGAATGAACAAGGATAATTTGTTACAGGCTGAATAGGAATATATACTATGTAAACATGTTGGACATCCTGAAAACAGAATTCAAGAAGAGCTGCTCTTAGAATTTAGTATCTATGTATGGAACTGAGTGTATGAACTAGATATGGAGTGCACGATATAATTTACATGCTACATTAAATTCTTTTTTTTCTTCTAATTAGCTTTAGTTGATTTGAGTACTTTAACTCTATGACTCCGGGGTGTGTGTGGGTAGATCACATCCACAGTGTGCATAGGTTTTCTGTAGGGCATTTTGAGTGTGTGTGTGTGTGATAACATTTAGAAAATCTTCCCAAAAGCACAGCATACCTAACCTAAACAACATAAACATGAGTAAAACAAAAACATTTCTGTAAAAACTGCAAACCTGTCTCAGACACAAATGTCCAGATCACGTTGGGTGCCACCTGAAACAATAGCCAGCGCTCAGAAGATGTGCCCTGACCACCTTTTGTTCCTATCAGTGTTCTTCTCATGGTGCAAATACGCCGCTAAAGGCGCTGCTGCATGGAAATGTGTGTGTTAACAGTATACAAATAATTTAAAAGCTGAATATTTCCAATGCTGTTTATCATTTGGATACACCATGCAGCAACAACATAAAGACGGGAATATTGAAAACATACTTCTCTACTCTTGCAAATGAGGGAATCGCACGCACAAACTGTTATTTATAAGCAACGTAGCGATGTGAATGCTATGCAGAGATGAAAACAATGCCAGATGACAAACCAGCTTTAAGGATCCTACCTTTCAAAACGCACTTCATTCAGAAGCTTCTACCCTCATCGACTTTTTATAATGAAGTGACCATTGGAACACCCTGGCGGGTATTGTGGTCAGTATGAGATGCTGATGCTCCTCTCTCGTGCGATCACCTTGCAGATCTGCTGCCTCTAAACTGAGCTCCCTATTGTGTCTTTACTGCCGTGGATGCAGCTCTGTGGGTTTTTTAGCACACCCGTATTCAGGCAAGCCCCGCCTACTGCGCTAGGATTGTATAGTGTTTCCAGCCGCGAGCGCTGGAACTGGATAGCAATTTATCTCCTGATCTGTGATTGGATATTAGCATCCTATAATGGTCCATCTTTTGAGACATGATTGGTTAATAGTTTCTATTCGCAAGCGCTTTATAGTCATTAGCCAGTCTGGACGCAGGAAGATGGCACTATTAGCCAATCACAGCAATGGAAGGCGTGTTCAGTGTGCGGATTGGAAAAGGAAAAAAAAGCAACGTTACGGAGGACAGGCCCTAGCCCACCGCGCCCCCCTGGCCAATGACAGCTCAGGCCGAGAGAGCTGAGAAGCCAGTCGGACCTGGTGGGGTTCTGTCTCCGTACAGATTTCCTTCAACACTTCCTCTGCGCATGAGGAGCAAACAGCTGCAACACACAGTCATGGAGAAAGCCATTTTATTACTCTGCCTATTCATAAGATGCTTCCAATGGGAGCCACTGGCAAGTGCAAGTATTTCAGACAAATACACACATAAAGAACATATAGCTTTAAATGACTTGTGTAAACCTCAGGACTCGGCTATGACAAAGACATAAGCAGAGAAAGCTGTTTAACCAGTTAGTTGTAGCTTAAGGGTTAAAGACAAAGCCAACAGTAAACAGTACTGGAAACTGCAGTTGAATGGATACAACAAGTCACTGAGATACTTGTGCATTAGTGCAATATGTGAGGGAAAACAGGAGAGCAACTGTTCCTCCAGAGATTGAGAATGTCATATAAACAAGAACAGTACATCCAGAAGCACATAAAGGTATCCCATCCCTCTGGAGCTCTACTGCTCTCTCTTGGTGGCCCAAGACCTTAGGGTTTCAGTGTTTTATAGCCATGTGTCTGTATTGATACACAGAAAATCTGATATTCCAATGACTTTTCAAACTTAGTAATGCTTCACAAAGGTTCTTTTATGAGGCAAAAATAAGCAAAAAGAAAGTTTCATCTGTCAAAGTTAAATGTCATGCCTATAAAGACATTTTGTTTGTACGAGCCATCATGATGACAGAACATGCTGCTTTAAAGGGCATGTCCCTGGTGACAGAGGTGTTTCTATACACTATTAAAAGAAACCCATCTTTGGTTAGTGCTCCTCAGACTCTCTAGAGATTTTCTCTTCACTTCCAATCCCACTGGGCAGAACACTGCAAGGTTTTAGTGCTTACCTCTCTATAACACACTTGATTAAACTTGACTGCTAATTATCAGATCCTTTATGAGCCAAATGAGGTGTAACACCACATACTGCAACTCTATGTCTCCCAGCAAGTGGGGGGCATTGCCTCCAAGAAATGTTCGTTCTGCTGTCACACTGAAGTCATTTATAGAGCTACTGCCATGAGCAACCTATAATAAAATATGAAATTGAATAGGAAAACATATTCAGGGAGCACACATGAACATTAGTACTTTTTGAAAAGCTTTTGCTAGTGGTAACCACATTAAGACATACAGTAAAGAGAACCTTTTTCCAACATTCTGGTGATTTTGGCCACTCAAAGTTATGAGGGTCCCCCTGAATCATCTCTGAAAATTCTTACAATTTCAAATGCGCAAGATCCTCCAGGAATTTTCAGTAGGATTCAAGTTAGGATGGAGGTCATGAGTTATTTTTACTGTATGTTTTGAATTACTGTTATGTTAAATCTTCAGTGTTGTCTCTTTCTTGGGGCAATGAAATTAAATTATGCCATTGAATACCAGTCTAGTATTTTTAGGATTATACTTGCATTCTTTTTTCCATCATCATTTTATCTGACCATAATATATTTTTGTGATGTAAACAAAATATAATATTTACATAATTTGGCAGACATGCTTATCCAAAGCAACATTTCATTTTTGTGTATCACAGATGTGGGCAAATGTAGTGTCTGGAGTCCGAAGGACTCTTAGTGTTGTTGTGTGGTGTGCTGCTCAGAATGGGAATCAAACCCCACTCTCCTTCTTGAAAGGCAGCATTGAAACCAAATACACAGCACCAACCACTTGATGTCTGTGTGTGCAACTTTTAGTTGCGTATCTATATGCTTCTTTTGCAGGAAGAATAAACAGAAATGATTACAGTGAAATTAATTTCACTTTTCTGCTAAATTCAGAGAGTCTGGCAAAACATTTTAAGTGATCATTGGCATCAAAGCTTCCTTTATTATTAACCTGGGTGACATTTTCCATGGTGTAACAATCCAGGACAGATTAGCTGTGGATTGATTAATTTCACTCTTGCATATTCCCAAACAAATAGTTGCCAGAGGGATGTTTAAGAGCTTTGCTTGAACGTTTTCCTTTTAAATGTTGTTTACTGGTGTTGTCCCTGTACATTTAGGACATTTTCCAGTTATAGAGACTACCATTTTTGTATAAAAATTTCCCAATTAATTATCTTTTAGAATGAAACCATGTGCAGTTTCCACAAGACAATTTTTCTTTGAATGCAGTGAGCTAGCAAAAACTGGTCCCAATCAAACCTAATCTAAGCATAGCCATATTTATCTTGTTTCATCAATACACCTCATCATGGAGGCATGACTTATTCATAGGCACTGTGATAAAAGAAGTTATGCATTTTGTAATTCAGTGAAATTATCACTTTACAACAATTAATTATATACTTTATTATTGTTGTTTTGATGTTAAATACCATTTGCTTATTTATTCTTGCTTTATTTATTTATTTTTTAAATCTATGAACCATGGTAAGCCTGGTCCAGCAGTTTCTCTGTAGATGAAACCATATGGTACATATGTAATCTGCTGTAAATAATATGAAACATTTTTTTACTTACTCTGCTAGAACATTTTCCAAAAACAAGAATATGTTTGAGGAGATACTAGAGAAATTAGCCCCTTTTCCCATTAACAATGCAGTGCAATCATCTAAGCATGCCTTATATGACATTTAATCAATACTTTAGATTACAAGTATTGTCGCCTCATGTTATGTTTTGTGTGTTCAGCAAACAATGATTGCAATTCAGCTGAGCTGAGTGATGAATGAGCTGTGATACCAGAAAAGGTGACACAGTAAATTTCTCAATCCGCTCACAGGAATCAATAAATGCTGTGTTTTTCCACTGAGTGTGTAGCAGACTCTTACTCACTTTGTTAAAATGCATTATGGACTGCTTGTCCTTTTCAGTGTTCTCTGTCAACAGATTCACACATTTGTTCTGTCTTGATGAACCCTGAGTAGGCTAGCCTTTCGTTTCACACTCTTTTTTGTGGAGATTGATTTGCCTGGAGCTAAATCCCCCCTGAATCATTACGCAGGTTCGTATGTCGCTGTGGCGGATTGCTGGGCTTTTCATCTCAACTGGATTTACCTCAAGTGAGACAGGCCAATTTCTTTTAGGGACTGTGAATAAGGTGAACAGCGTATTTTAAGATAAAGACGTCAGAGAAATCTTATATTTAATTACATAGATGATTGGTTAGTAGGTTTACCTCATGTATTCTGACACTTTGTATGCACCAATCCACTTTTGACTTTGTACTTGTGAACAGAAAGGTATGCATTCCTAAACATAAATAACGTTTAAAATATGAAAATGGAGGGAAAAATGTATTTAGGCAGCACAAATCAACAACTTTGATACTGCAGTTGGTAGTGGTTACATTATTTAAGACACAGCATTGTGATGATATTTACTCATTTAGTAAACCCTCTTCATTTCCCCAAGTTTCCCATCTAAATGATCTGTGACAGTTTCAAAATCCTCCTGTCTTGTTGAAACATCAATCTTCTCCCTTTCTTGAGCCAATATGTCCTGCTACATGGCTTCATTTATGTTTTGTTTGACGATGTGTTATGTCCTACCACCATTTTCAGCTGCCTACATACTGGTGTTCCCAGGATCATACGTTTCTTTTTTTCTCCAACAATCACTGCAAAAGAATTCCGTTTCTCACTTCATCTGAGTGTAGCACATTATTCCAAAAAAGTCAGAATAAATCTCATGAAAAGCAGCGAAACACATTTACAAAGATTTTATTTACAATTTAATTGAAAGCAACAGATATGGGCAAATGTAGTTTTAGGAGTGTAGTGTGGTGTGCCATCCAGAGTAGGAATCAAAGCCCACTCTCCTGCTTGGTAGACCCCAATGTTACAAACCACTTACATTACACCAACCACTTCATGTCTGTACAACATCTTTGTGCTTCTTTTTGCATGGGTTGTAGGAATGTAGAAGATTGCAGCACAAATAAATTTTCTGTGTTGTTCCTGCTGCTTTCAGAAAGTATTTCAAGCCTTTTAAAATGACTGTTAGCATTTTTCTGACCTTTTTTGTTATACTTTGTCCATAGTGCAACAGCCCAGGACTGATTAGTTGTTGTTCAGTGAACTTTAAACTAATGCTGAGAGGGATATTTAAGGTCTGTGCTTTCATTTTGTCCTTTCAAGTGTTCTTTAGTAATGTTGTCCCTGAAAACATAGGAAGCCCTTTTACCAGTAAATATTATGTGGATATATGCACTGGAACTGCATTAAATAACAAGAGCGAGAGCAAAATCCGGAGTCTGAATATTTGTTTCCATTTACTATATATTACCATTCTATGACCTGCAATACACCTCCCTTAGCTGAGGCAGTGGCTAAACCAAAGGTGTTTTGTATTCAGGACCTCAGAGAATCCTATTCAAATAAGGTGAATATAGTCTAGGGACTCTGGGCTATAATAAGATAATACTTTGTTTGAAAGCATTGTTTGATCAGTTCCCTTCTAATCTGAATAATGAGGTCCCTTGGTTCTGTCCTTAGAGCTTTAATTGACAAACAACCGTTGCCATGGTAAATGCATGGGCAATATAACAAACACACACACACACACACACACACACACACACACACACACACACACACACACACACACACACACACACACAC
>JBBMFX010000026.1:9168101-9181888 GCA_037832545.1 Rhabdalestes septentrionalis
ACACACACACACACACACACACACACACACACACACACACACACACACACACACACACACACACACATTCATTCACACATGCACTCAAAGTCTGTGCCCTCAGTCACTGCAGTATGCATCTGTGCATTGAATGCTGTTTTCTCTTTGTTTCTCAACACCTCTGTCAATATAAGAGTCTCTCTCTGCCTGTATCCTGAATTAAGTACCACTTTTAGTGCAAATTGTGTGTTCACAATGAATTGAAATGTGTACTGTCATATGAGTATGCAGAAAATGTATTCAGAAATAAATTTATTGGTCCATGCGGACTTTCCTACGACTTTTAGTTTATGAGAGATGCTCCTCACATGATGGATGTTTAGGCGGCTCAAAATCCCGGATGATTCTAAGATAAAAAAACGCAGGTCTCAAAAAGAGGACATGTCCAGGTAAAAGAGGGCGTCTGGTCACCCCACGTTTACATTTTTGGAAGAATACTTTTAGAATATTTGTCAGAAAAACACATACCGTCTTCAAAATCAGCAGCATCAGGGCTGGTTTATGTTTTGTTTTGAGTGTTTTATCATCTCAAAATGAAATTATGATTAAGTGTGGGGTTCTTCAGAGGGCAGTAGATGGGGTACTAATTTAAAAAAAGAACACATTTTATTTAAACTTTGTGAACACACACTTTGCGCTAAAAGTGGTACTCAATTTGGGATATGGAGTACAGGTTATGATTGTTTAAGTTTAATTTTATATATAGTTTGCTGGGATCTACAGGATTCTTTTAGCTAGACTACAAACTATTCAGTCAAAAAACTAAATGCATTTAAGGCATAGAATGAATCAACATAGACAAGGTCAGTGCTTAAATTGCAACAGTTGAAAATTCAGTGGTATATACCCAGGATTACATTTTCCTACTAAACACAGAGAAAAAATGGAAGATTCTGAAATGTGGTGTTTTTGAATTTAGTGTTGTGTGTCTATCTCTAAAGCATAAAGAGAATACAGCTGTCATTCTACATATAGTCATGGATCTCACATCTCACAAGACCTAGAAAGCAAGAAGTTAACTATAAACTTGAGGACACCTGACTACCTTTTTCAGTAACAACAACTCATCAGATACTCAGCTAGTGAAAATCAGAAATTGAGCAGCTTCTTCTCCCTGCCTTTTTAAAATATCCTGCCCTCCTGCCCACTTACACTATAGGTACGTTCACACAGGTAAACTGTTAACCTCCTGAAAATAAAACTAACAAAAGAGTGGAGACAGTTCACCCATACAACCTCAGCATCTATGGCCAGGAATCAATCTGAGATTCTCTTGCTGTGACATGAAAGTTCTACCCACTGCACCACAATGCCACACCACTTAAACAGTTTTTCAACTGCAAAGAAAATCACCCAAAGTTCTCTCTTGGCCTCTGCATTGTATACCATCGTTTTAGGTTTTCTATCATAAAAACAATCATATAAGGAAGCTAAACACTTTTTCCTACTGTTTCTCTCTCGCTTAACAGCTACAAGAATAAGAATCGCTTTAGGCTAATTGGCTCCATATCCTATGCTAGTGATAGAGGTAAGCCTCCACATTTAAGTTATGGTGAGTGATGTTGTGTGTTGTAAATTGCACCAATGACAAAACATGTTTTGAGGCACTGGTGTTCCATCAGTATATATTTGCAGGCAACTTTCACATGAACATGCAATAGTTATCTGAAAAAGTGGGGTGTATTCCAAACATCAGTTATTCCGTTGAATGGACAAGCTGGAATTATATGCCTTCTGAGAGATTACAGTCATTATGAGATCAGTCATTATCTGTAGGATAGCCAGGTCAAGAACTTTCTGTCACTCCTCACCATAGCCATGTGTTGAGAAAAGAACAAAACACTGTCTCCTCCATTGTTTCTCTATCTAAGACCTTAAATGTCACAGTGGATCTGGTGGTGAAAGGTCACCACTGTTGTTCTTACATCACAATATCATATTAGAAAAAATAATAAATGCCAGTGAGACAAAATTTACAAAGATTCCAATACACCTAAAAAACAGCTATCTAGCCTTTGAATGATGTTAGAATACAAATATTTATTTCTTTGAGAAATGTATATTCTCTTTCCAGGAAATGATTTTTTACAGTTTTTACAGAAAACTGTTTTATTGTTTTATTGTTTTATTGTTCTGTCAAGAAAAAACAAAGTACTGTATTTTTCCAACCTTTCAGATGCTTTTTTAAGCATGAATCCAGTTATGAGCAATGTTGTATGAAATCTTTCTGCAACATTATACAGAATAAGATTAGGAATAAATATGCAAGTGCATGTGTTCTACAAGCTGAGAGTTATGGTTCTGTAAGAGAAATGTATTTTGAGAATTGGTTTCTGGAGCTAAATTATGCAGTGAGGTCTCAGATACCAAGCACCATCTGAACCATGTGGATGCTGTCAATAGTGAAGAGGAAATAGCTATATTTGATGAGGATTATTTTAAGCAGTACTCAAACTACCTTTTTTCAAACTGTCAATGCAGTTCATTTTTCCTATGATATACCAAATTTTCATTCTTGCCACTTACCTTTTGCTGGTGCCTGACTATTGCTGTGGGTGTTTATTGGAAAGTCCTACATACTACGTAATTACTCAGTATAAATGACTTCACTCCAGTTGGGTGCTGGTTAAAAAATCCACCTATCACATGGAAAAGGGAATCAAGGAGTTCTTGAGAACATCCTGCTTTTTCTTTAGTATGTATTAAAGGATGAAAAACACATTAAAGTTTGCCTAGGATTTTTCTCCCACATTTGTCACCATATTTAGTGATAGTAAAAGGGCGAATAACCTGTGAATAAACACTCTGACCCATAGGAAAGAGAATTAAAGAGATTTTCTTAATGTCTCTGTAAAGGGGTGTTGGCAGTAATCTTGGGCCCCATGAAAGATTAGAATTTTGCCCCCCAGACGTATCACATTTGTTCTGTTTTTTTTTTTTTACTTAGAAAGAGGATGACCATTAAAATTCCTGGGTAATCAGAGATCAACACTTAAGCAATGAAATGTTCCCACTCGTAAATTTGATGCTCAAGTGTATTTTATTTGTGGGAACGTGGGTTCTGACACCACTCATATAGAGCATAAAATGCTGTGATCCCACCATGCGTTGTAATCAGTAAACCAGCTATGTGAAGAAGATGAGAGCGAATGACTCGTCACTGCTGTGCAGTGCCAGATCCAGGCATCGCTGCAAAACCCAGGACGACTGGTCCACTGAGATTATGGTGATTAAAATCATCTAAGCAACTGGTGCCTCTCAGTTTTTTGTGGAATTATGATGATTCATATGGCAAGATCTCACTCTTTGGGTGAGCAGTTTTGACAGTAAGTCAAATCTCATCACTGTCTCTGAGCCATCAGCCAGGGATCAAGCCGACAGCCCCAGTCTCTCAGGGTGCACTTCAGTTCACTTAGCGGCTTCTGGCCAGTGTCCTCAGCCACACATCCTCCTCTCTCCCCACACAACAAGCCCTTTAGTTTTCTCTAATCTTCTGCCCTGTATCTATCCTTCTTTACTTCTTACTCCTTCTCACTTTTCCTCTCTCACCCCATGCCCCTCCCACCCTCTTTTCCTCCTTCTTGTCCTCTGTTGTCCTCACCTCCCGGTGTCAGTGTGCTCTTACAGATTACCACCTTTAATGTATCATCGCCCACAGCTTTTTCTCCCTGGCTCGCAAAAGTAAACATCCTTGTACATGGTCACAGCCAGTTACATAATTGCAGACTGACAGTTATTGGCCAGGAGGAGAGGTCACAGCAGGGCAATGGGCCAGCCAATGTTGTGGCTGCGCTTTGGCTAGTGCCAGTCGTGACATAGTGCTGGGAGCTTGGCTGTGAAAGAGGGAGAGGTTCTTGAAACAGGAACTTGGTCTCCACTCCACACACACACCACCAATCATTTTCATCAAGCTCCCCCCAGGGTTGGTACAGAACAAGAAAGGACTCCGGGGCAGAACCAATTTCTCCACCTGCAGCAGTGATTTCGAAAATCTGACAGCAACAATGAGGAGGGAGAGAAAAGGGAGAATACAGAGTTATGCAACAGAATTAGAGATTGAGCCTTATCTATCAGCACCTGGAATTGGCAGCCTGCAGGCTCACGTGTGAGACAGAGCAGGCGGTTAGTTCCCCCCACCCCCAGCAAATCACTCGCTCAGTATGCGCAGACAGAGCACAGCGAGTGGCGCTATGGTAACAGCTGCCCTCTGAGGCTCGTGAGCAGCAGAGAGGGAATGGGCTCCACGTGCCTGCCACACACCATCGCGCATGTGAGGAGTGATGAGAAGACGTGTGATGGAATGACCCACCTAGACTACGCTCTGTTCTCCCCTTGACCTTGGTAAAAGGCACTGTAAAGTATTGCCAGATTGTCACAAATTTATCATTCAGTTATCTTTCAGTTATTTTCACAGTAAAATGTATTTTTTATGCAGTGCAATAAAAGTAATTTTCTGTCTTAATAGAGAACTGCATAGTATTGTGTGATATGCCTGCAAAACAGCAATAAGGAGTTCAAAAGGCACAAAATACACAAAATATTATTTTAATAGGGCCCATTTTCTTGTAAGTTCCATACAGTGTTCAGTTAACATTGACATATTCATTACAATCATAATATTTTTACTTTGTAATATATTTGTGCAGTACAAGGCTCTGTCCATCACATTTTTTAAATGTAATGTAACAGTAAAATACTGGCAAACTGAGTTGCTTTCCCATGACAGTAAATCAACATTATGTGGTGTTTCCTGTCATTTAATGGTAAGTACAAGGCAGCAATTTTTGAAATGGTACTCTCAGTGTTATTTAAAACTATGTTGCTGAGGCCTCAGAGTTTTGCACGGTGTTATACTGTGTGACTGCAACTTGCAGTACAGAACAGGCTGTACAGTGCAGCACCATGCAGGCTTCTAGCTGAATGTGTATGTGTGTACTAACCTCTGCCAAATATGAGTGAGCATAAATGAGTGTGGGTGTGGGTGGGCATGCTCTTGTAAATATGAGTGAGCATAAACAAAGTGCCTCTTGTGTGTGCAATGCACCTTTGGACAAAAGGGATGCAGGCTAGCCTGCATTCTCAGCTTTTGGCCCCGAAACTGAAAGTCCAGTCTTTTGACAGCTTGTGGCTTAGCAGGCAGAATACTAATATTGTCTTTATTATTGCAGTGCCACAGCTTTCATTCTGGCAATATGAGCACAAGGGGATTACAGACGCATAGCCTGTGATATGCATATAAACTATAGCAGGAGGCAGCCTGAACGTGTGGCAGGGCCGCTTCTGGCTCCTTCCTTTCATTAAAAGCTGATCTCTATCTGACACTCTCCGACCTCGTGCTGCAGAGAGAGAGGATGAGAAAATGACAGAGACAATCATTCCTTTCTTCCATAGACAGAAGAGCTGCTTGTCATTTTGACGAACAGTAAGGAGGTTGAGAAGGCGCATGTGATGTGAGCTTCACCGTGGCTCTTGCTTATCTTCAGCTGCCTCAGTGTGGCTGGGGTGTGCACACTATAAAACCATGCCTCGGCGATGCATCTTACTCTCTAAGAAACATGGCAGTGAAAGTTTTTTGCAACAATTTTGTAGAACAAATACTTTTAATTCCCCCAAACACATTTAGAGACATTTAATTGTCTCTAGTTTCTGTAGCTTATAACTGATTAGCATAGACACATTTTCCCTGTACTGGAAAGATAAAAACTACTGCAAAAAAGTGTGAATTACTGAGTTAGTCATAATTTCCCTTTGTTCACATTTTAATAAAAAAAAAAAAAGATAATAGATAATAGCTAATAGCTAATAGATAATAGAAATAAGATAACATAAATAATAATAGAGCCTAGGTAATTTTATAGATTTGATACATTTATAGTTCAAACATAAAACATGAAAACAACATTAAATAAACAGGCACAAAAAACAAGACAGATTAACAGCAACATCACAGTTAAAGAAATCGGAAATACACAGTGAAAAACAGGATTAGTTGGGAAAAGAGACATTGGCTGGCAAAACAGACACATTTCCCCTAAGGGTTTGAAAAAAGGGAGAGAAAATGTACTATGGAGATTCTGAGGGAGGGAATTTCATAGTTTGGGTGCAATGATGCAAAATTATGTGGCTCCCATTGAAGATAATATACATTTAGGAACTTTCAGCAAGCCAGTTCCAGGGAGATGTAATGAGTGAGTGGGAGTGTTTGGGTGGAGTATTTCAGTGAAACAGGGAGGGGAAGGACCATGCAATGATTTAAAAGTAATGAGAGACAGCTAAGTTTGAATGTGGTATGAAAAAGTTAGCCAGTGAATGCCACAATTGTTCAGACCTTTTACTAAAACACATAATATAAAAGTGTGTTTTTATTTGCCGCTTCCTCTTTGCGAGCACTCTTTCCTTCACACAGTTTCACCTTTCTGCTGATTGTGTGTAGTGTGCTTGTATATCTGTTTGTGATCAGATGGACAGAGTACACTCCTAAAGGAAATAACTGATGTAATGGTGATGCATTAACGTGGCCTTTGAGGTCACATGTGAATATGCAGCAGGCCAGAGTGTGAACAGCACAAAATTGTTCTCTGCATTTAACCCATTCACCAAGTGAAGCAGTGGGCAGCCGGCAATGCAGCTCCCAGGGAGCAGTGTGTGTGAAGGGTACTTTGCTCAAGGGTGGTGCCACTACCCCTTATTGGATTTGAACCCATGACCTTCCATTCTGCAATGATTAGAACTATCACCGTAGAGCATGAAGGTCTTAGTTTGATTCCATACACTTCAATTACGAACATTACATTATGTTTTTGCACCTTATATGTAAGCCAAAGTTTTGCTCTGCTCTTTTTGCATTCGCCCTCACTTGTGAAACCCCCTGGGAATTGCTAAGGTTACACAAGCACACGTCATATTTTCCTGTGGAAATGTAGCTCTATTTAAACCTCATATAGTATGTTAATCAACAGTCTGTTTTACATATAAAATGATTGTCTGAACACTGTTTTTTACAACATATTTCATAGTGTATTAAACCTGAATTAAATTTAAATAAAAGTGTTTTGACACAGAATCCTAAGTGCCTGACCTCAGGAGTTTGAAACTCCGTGATGTCACAACTAAGAGCCCCTGAGGAGAATGAACCTGTTTGATGGAAAGAGTCCCAGCTCAGTCATAACAACAACAAAATGAGCTCTTGTTTTATCATGAAGTATACAGACACTTGAATTAATGCCTATTCCTGGCCATAGAGTTAAAGGTCTGTAATATAGAAATTAGGTTGAAAAAAGCTGGACTATATGTTTAGATGTGGCATTTTTGAAAGGTTTTAATGGGGAAACAAAGGTAGTCCTTCTATGCCAGTGAAAACACTGGCCTTGCAGTCTAGATCCCACCGCAAACTACGACACCTACTCATACGAATTCTACAGAGATCCTTGATTGGCTAAATTAGATAAGGACTGGTAGTATCAGTTATACTGATAAACAAATAATCTATAATTTATTTGGAGATATTGTTTTTCTTTTTTTTTTGTAGTTTGGTTTAAATCTTTTTAGTATTCTTTAACACGTATTGATATTCTTATCATTTCTTTTCCTGATTCACTGGTTTAAGCAAAATATTTTACCATTAAACCAGGGATTTGAAATGACAAATTATTATGAATTTTGTGCCAGCTCTGTAATATTATTGCATGGGGGTTGTAAAGAAAAAGCCAGGACAATGTATAATTAATTCCCATGGGGTACTGGTACTGACACAGAAATCAGGGGCATACAAGGAGAAATCTAATGAAGCTGAAAGGCTGTTTTATCCAATTACAGTCCCGCACCTCTCGGTTTAGCACACAACCCAGGGTCAAGAATCAGAACCCAAACATAAATGAAGGTGGCCTGCTCTTATCAAACCTCTCCACACCGCATGAAGAGTCTGTTCTCACCATAAACATTTCTCTCACAACTCTACTGCGCAAATAAGTTGTTTATCAACTGCTATATGAACCACACACATTCTGATATAAGCTTGCAAATGGCATCATGAGGATACAGAACATGTTGTCGCCATCCACAGGGAGGATGGTTGGTGACCACTGTTATACAGCATTTAGGACTGATTTGGCACCTTTCAAAAACATGTAGCTCTGACACCAGCCTGGAGGAAAACAGAGTGAACACTCCATGGCAATTATTTTTAAAACAGTGTTGACTATAAAAGGGTGAATATTTTGAGACTGCCAAATCCTCATCGCAGGAACACAGTGTCCTGACATTCTACCATTTCGAAGCACGGGGGCTGGTTTCAGAGCTGTAAATAGTGAATACGCTGCTGGTAGGGGATGTTCCATCCACAAAATATTATAGAAGGATATAGGGCAAAGATTTGCACAATTGGTGAATGTACTTAAATGCAGTTGAGTAGGTCATTTTGCAAGTCAAGTGAGTGCAATTAGTAAGTCACTTTGCTGTACATGATGTTACTCTTTTCTCGCTTAGCAGTGACGCTTATGTGTGGAAAAACCCCACTGAGAGTGTCCTCATACAACTGACACGGCCACGCTTGTGTCACTACTATGTTGAGAATAGTCCAATTAATATCTAGTTAACAGGAACACTGTGGTCTCCAGTCAATGATGAATAGTGCTGAGGATGGAGTCTGTATTGTAGACCTCATGAAGTGGCTGCTCTGTGCAATAGCTGTTTCTGATAAAGTGCTCAGTAAGTGTACAGTATGTGTGTTAATGCTGGAAAATTCTACTGTATATACTGTATCTGGGGCAAATGCCGGACTTTCTGCCCTTTATGCGTAGGTAAAAGCCCATCACCGCACATGCTGCCCACACATAAGCAAAGGAAAGTTCTGCACTTTCCAGGTTCTTATTTATTTTCAAATAAGTCTGAAAGATGATGTGAGTCAGCCTCTCTTAGTCTTTTCAACAAATAGGGACCTCCAAATTGGGGTTACCCCCCAAAACATTAGTGCTCTGTCAGGCCATGTAAGATCATGAGCTCCTCTTTATTGAATAAACTGAAAGGTATGATCAAGGTCTTGATCAACCAAACCGGTTTGAATTTTCTAAAAAGACTAATACAAAAGACTGACTGGACAATGTTGGCCTCAATTAGAACATGTTGTCCTCTTTGGTAAGATCAGTTATGTGTATATTCATTGAAATGTAAAAAGCTACCAATCTGGTTGATAAAACCTCTGAATGGTCCAATGGTGACAATTAATCAACCTAAGCATAGATTTCAGATTTCCATATTTTCAGTAAGCTAGTTTAATAAAAGAATTAGCAAATATTGTGAATTTGAGACCTTTTTTCAAATAGTGTCAACATCTCCATTCAAAGTAAACTAAAAACCTGTAAAACTAATAAACTCATATCCAAAGAAATAGGGCCGATGTTTTACCAAAATCAAGAAGCATTTCTATTGCCCACCATGCTGTGCATATGTGTTAATTAAGAGGTTTTCTTTAAACACACATGTTGTTTAAGGTCAGATGCTTCTGAAAGTGTTTTGGGAGAATATGCGAAAGCATACATGTAAACACACAAATGTATTCTAGGGTTAAAAATAAAGAGGTTCTCAGATTGGCTAAAACGTTCTTATTTTTATCCACCCACTTAATGGGTTCACATGATACATTTTGCTTGTACTTTATCTTCCTCTCTGGTATTTATGTGCTTTTATGTAAGTCTGATTGAATTATGACATAACAGTCATAATTCAATTTGCCATTTTTGCACCATTTTCCAACTTTTTCCTTTATCTCTCAGAATTCAATGTTATTTTGTTACTGTGCATTGAAGATGGATATATGTAAACAACATGTGCTCTGATTGGCTTTCTGAAATCTTTACACTCTTGATGTACTGCATTAAACTCTTTTCAAATAAGCCGATTTAAAAAATAAAGATGCAAAAAAGGTTATTTTTAAACAATGTAATAGAATAACCACTTCTAAAGTAACAGTGTATTATTTTATTCAAAGCATTTTTGAGAAAGGCTGCTTGTTATGACATGTAGTCATTTATTTGGGTTGAACTAGAAAACCATTCTTTTGTAGATAAAAGCAGGGAACAGTGAAACGAGCCAGAATAATTGTCCATGAACTGGTTATATATGAAGGTTGGTGTACTCTTTTAATGAACCATTTTATTTTCTACGGTCTCATTTCAAAGAACAGTTTCTGTCAGTTTTAAGACTATAATTGGATGTTTCTTGTGGTTGGACGTTTGAGTGTGAGAGAGGGAGGGAGAGTGAGAGACTATTTAACTCAGCTGGCACAGCATAGCTTGTTCTCACCCAGACAGCACCCACCAGTCACTGCATGTGAGAAGTCACCACCATATAAGCCAAATCCTCCTCACCTTCTCTCATCTCCCCCTGCTTTTTTTGCTCCTCGGACAGGAGCTATGTTGTCCTCCGCTTCTCTCGCCGCTTGCTGGCAGCTCCCCAGCACTCACAAGTGTTCAAGTGCATCCAACAGGAGGCAGTGACAGGTGCTATAAGGAGAACAATAAGAGAGCAAGCAACCCCTCCCCACATCACTATCACGACATCACATATGCTGTTTAACAAGTTGCAAATCTTTAAGGTACATATGTATATAATGTTGGGATCATATCAAAACCTTGGCAAGTTTTAGTGTTTTCATTATCTAAACACGTTTTCTCCTGCTATGTGAGCATTTCAGGATGAACAGAACAAAAGCACTAATCCATGCATGCATGGAAGAAAATGTTGTTACATTATTTACATCAACGTTAAAAGGCCCATTTTTTAAATGCTTATTAATCATGAGGCCATTTGAGAAGTTTCGCTTATCAAAAACACTGTTTGTGGGACTTTAAGACGGATAAACGTAAGTGAACTTATGATCGCTAACAGTTTAGTGTTTAGGGTAATGGGTTGAAGACTAATCAGTCAGTGTTCAAAACCAATTTGGGGCAGCTGGTAGCCTGGGGGTTAGGAAATGTCCCTGCCATAAGAAGGTTGTGTATTTGAATCCCAGGACTGCCAGTGGCACCACCGAGGAACGCTTGAGCAAGATATTGTCCCCACACACTGCTCCACGGGTGCTGCACTGCTGGCTGCCCACTGCTTCACTTGGTGAAACTACTGTCTCGTTCAGAATGCAGTTCAGACTGAAACCCTTCTTATAACTTGGATAGGCAGAGGTACAATAGTGACTGAATATGTTTGCAAATGCGTAGGTTCTGCTGGTTTCTATGAAACAAAAATGGAAATGGAAATAATAATAATAAAATTAATAATAATAATAATATCTGAGCAAATAGTAATAATATTATTATCATTGCTAATACTAATTATTATTTTTTCCTCGTTGTTATTATTGTTATTTTCTTTTATTTATGTTTAGTTGATGGTTTATGGGTCATTATCCTGTACACACTTAATTCATGCACACAGTTATGGTTTTGCTTTTGCTTTTCCCCTTTTTATTGACATGTGTGGCAACATACTTATCATGCACATCCTGTATGTGTTTAAAACAAGGTCATGATCAGAATTATGAAGGCAGGACACATGCTTGAGCCCGTGTGGCAGGGAGAGGGGAGAAATGCAGTGTTGTGCAGAACAGAGATTGGCCTGTCCTCGGGTCTTCGGATGATGCTGGTCTGCAGGCTGCAGGATTCGTGTTGACAGACAATGGCACTGCTCTCACACACACAAGCACGAACACACAGCTCTCAGTCTGGGCATGAGGATCTTGTAGGGTTTTATTAATAATTAAATATTAATATTCGGCTCAATCCCAACATTCCCTACTAATAATAATATTGGGATATATTTTAGTTTAATTTAGATATTTCTCCACCAGAATCAGTTTAGGCTGATTCACCCTGTACTCAACTGATTGATTAAAAATCAATTATTATTTGATTATTTATTGATTAATTAGGGGTTTTCTATCAAGCAGGTTATTAAGCATCTGCATGAACCGTTAAGCCTGTTCAAACAGAGTATATTAATTAACCCTTAAAACTCTTCTTAATTGCGCTGTTAAAAAGAGCTTGGCTTTTAGAAAATATATTAATTGAAAAGGGGATTTTAGCTAATTATTATGACTCTAAAGAGCAAGGTAACGAATCGAACCTGAGAAGTGACTCTGCCTTATTTGAACAAGAAAACGAATCACTGATTACGCTAAGACAATATTTATTTACCACACTAGACAGACATACAACAAACACAGAATAGAATAGAATGTGAATAGTAATGGTGTAGTGATACTGAAACAGGTTACAGAAATTGCTAAAACCTTCCTGAAAAGCGGCTTCACAAACCAAGAACAACCCAGTAATCAGAAGTACACAGATTGTAGCACCAAAGTCATCAAAATGAGAAAGTAACTTCTCTGATCTGGGGTCTCAGGAGGGTTGCAGAAGGAAGTATTCCAAATAAACCTCGAAAACACATTCACATGTCACAGGTGGTTCAGGCAAAGTGGTTGTACCTCACTGAGTGTTTTGAGACCAATACTGACAATATTATCTTGACATAATATAGAGTACATTTCTGCCTAATGTGCCCTAGTCAATCTTAGTTCATATTACAAATTACATTGTAAAAGAAAAGAGGGGAAAATCAGCTAAATGTATTTTGGTTCTCTTTACTTGAAGATAGCCGAATCTTCCATTAGTGTGTAAGGGTGACTGCTGGGTCAAACTGAAAAGCGGGGGGGGTCTTAGACCAAGGCTTCATTGTCTTTCTAAATGACCATAATGTAATCTGCCTTGACAACCCCCAGACTTCCTGTGGGGTTCGTTCTGTTCGAAATTGGCCTCTTAGCCAAAGCGTGGTCAGATCATGATTGTTGTGATAATTTATTTTGGCTTGGATCAAATATCTGACCCTACAATCTTGTTTACATAAATTACACACATAATGCACCTCAAAGGCAAAATGTTGTAATAGACAAAATTTTCTGGTAGAGCTGGGAGGCCTTTTGGCAGAAAACAAGAATTGCTATGATTTATTTTTCATGGCTGCATAGGTGTAACAACACACGTTGGAGTCCAATCGATTTTCAATCATTTCTGCTTTTTGATCTTTTAGAGCTATAATTATTGAATAATATCTTGATTTTATCAACCTTTTACCAAACTTATTATATTATAATATTTTATTAAAAAACTGAAAAACTACAAACTACTTTGTAAAATTACCTAGGATGCAGTAAGATGCCTAGATCTTAATCAGGGACAGTGATCCCCATAAGCAAATGAAAGACCCTCATAATAGGCTAAATTGATTTTGCTCCACTGTCTGAATGACATTTAAATATAAATTTCTTATTATTTACTCTATTTTTTTATTTATAGATACTGTATTAAAATGATTAGACTCGCACCATTAGTGATTCAGCACAGTCTGCATTCTCGTCATGGCAGCAAAGAGGCCCAGGGTCAGAGCCAGAGAATTTGTAAGAACCTTCAGTACAGTTCTGTATTAAAGTTTTGGACAATGAGGGGAGAAAAAGTGCAGGGTCCTTGAAAAATGGATACTCATCTTTATGCCTTCATCACCTGCACTCATGGGGCCCAATTTTAAGGGTCAATCGCGCATTGTCTGAAGTCTGAAATGCAGTTGTCTTGGGGGGAGGGGCCAGCACAAAGCGCTATTGTGCCCGTAGGAAAAATGAATAATGCACCTGGCGCATAGTTCAAATGGGTTGTCTTAAATGAGTAAATTAGTCATGGGTGTGTTTTGGGCGTAGCATGCAATGA
>JBBMFX010000026.1:9184384-9212128 GCA_037832545.1 Rhabdalestes septentrionalis
TGATGATGATGATGATGATGATGATGATGATGATGATGATGATGATGATGATGATGATAACGATGACGGTTGAGGTGGGTCCCAAAGTCTGGAGCGATCTCGCGCACCAGGCGCTGGATATTCTCTCACAGTTACAGTGCCGTATATGTGATATAGCTTCCTTTGGTGAGCTCAGTATTATTGCCACTGACATACTCTTACTGAAGCAACTACTGGTATTGGTAGAAATGTACAGATTAATTAAGTAATGTATTAAGGTACATTCTCAACATATTTTATGGCAGAAATTGTATATATGTATATACAAAAAAATTCTGTTACACTTTGGAGTAGAAAACATCAATTTATTTGTCAGTATTAACAGTCTACTTTAATGTATTGCCAAATTAATTATTTTGTTGTTCAAAGCTGAACGTGAAATTTTACTGGGGAACAGAGTATAAATACTGGGACACCGTGCCTCAGTAAAACGGGTCTAGCGACGCACCTGGGCCTAGCCCAAAAGTGTATAGAGTTAAACAGGTGTCTCCCAATAATTTCGTCCATATAATGAATCAGTTCGAGTCTGACCTGAGTTAATTTTACCCCTAACCGACAGGAGGCGACCTATAGATTTTTGCTGTCTGTGTAACGCTTGTGTACCCCCTCCCTCAATGTCTTGTTGCAGGGAGCGTTGCTGCCATTTTGTTGTTTCAGCTGGATCCAGAAGCCGTCCGGTTGTTTCTGTTAATGAATTGGAAAGAAGCCTATATAGTCGGTCGTGAATAACACCGAGGCACCATGCTGTCCGCCGCCCAGCTGCTGGACGAGTTGATGGGCAGGGACAGAAACCTGGCCCCCGATGAGAAGCGCTGCAACGTCCGCTGGGACCACGAGACCGTAAGTGGAGCCACCACTGCTAGCTTAGCCAGAAGGCTAACAGCCCTGCTAGTCTGGCTATTTAACTTGATGGGGCTAAACACCAACTTTTTGTACATTATTAAACTGTCAATATCGTTAGGTCCCTTTTGTCAAGTGAACTAGTGTTATATTTCCTGGGAACGTTCTCTGTGACTTTCGTTTTCAACACGGCCCCCTCTATATGCATCGCCCGCCATCCTGCTAACATTGTTAGTTGGCTCAGCGTTTTGTGGCAGGTGACCCGCCAGTTTGTCCGGTTAAATGTTTAAGCTTGTTTCCTATAACAAATTGCTTTACGTCCTCCCCTTGGCTCGCAATAAACGTCGAAGGGACTGTTAATTTGGGTTCTTGGGTCTGCGCGACCTTTTGTCGAGCTGGCTTAGCTTGTGGGCGGAGAGCAGCAGAGACGGGGCAAATGCTATACCCTGTGGACAAAAGTATTTGGACACCTGTTTTTCGGGGTTTAGTCTTGGGTCGTTATGTCTAGTGAAGGGGAATCTTAATGCTTAAGCATACAATGGTATCTAGGACAACGCCATGCTTCCAACGTCGTGGACACAGTTTGGGGAAGGCCAATTTCTATTCTGTGCCCAAGCTCCATGACGACAATGTTGCATGAGTTGGGTGTGAACAACTCGACTGGCCCGCACAGAGCCCTGACCTTAACCCCATTAACATCTTTCAGATAAAGTGGAGCATTATCGGTGTCTGATCTCATTCATCTTCTACAGAATAAATGGTCAACCATTTTCATCACTCCAAAATAACTAGGAAAGGCTCATGTTCTTCTTTTTCAAAAAAATCAGTGAGGATCACTTACGATGTCTGTGTTTAACTCTCCCTAAACAGTTTGAATTCTTTTTCACATTAACATTTTCCAATGGAATATTTTGAAATGGGCTGGTTTTAATACTGTGCCTTTAAGATATGAGTTTATAGCTGCTCTGTATTCATTCAAATGCGTTAGGAACTGAAACACTAATCTAATGGAATAGCTTAGTTTGCATATATGGGCTGTGAAATGAATGGTACTATAAAACATTTAACAATGATTGTGTACTACATTAAACACTTTTGAATTAGGTTTTCTGTGACATCAACCCTTCAACTGAAGTTTCATTAGTTCGTTTCCAGTACTCTTTCTAGTCAGTGTCACATTGTTGTAGATGGGCAAAACATGTTTTAACCCTACATATTGCGGCTGCAATGCCTTTCACTATATAAGAGCCCATATGATTTTCTGGAATTAAAAAGGTTTTAAATCTGTAAATATAGTTTCACAATAGTATGTATACTCACCATCAATATAATGTGTAAATAGAAAAACAGCTACAAAAGCAGCCTCACTTTAAATTTTAGATTACATTTTAGACACTTCTAATGGATATAGATTAGTCAGAATAATTAGAATTTGCTTGGATTACATGAAGATCTTGATTCATTAGAACACCCAGTAACTCACCTGGAGCTGTGATTGGTCACCCTGTCAAACACTCTGACCAATTAAAGGTACACTTTAAAGCAAATTTTTAGCAGCAGTTGATACGTTTATGTTTGCAATGTATTGCAAACCTAAGTTATTCTGTTCATATAATCACATTGTTATCTTTATATTATTCATTGTTGGTCTAAGGGCTGCTTTGTTAAGCATTAATCACTTTTTTTCCTTCTTATCATAGGTTTGCAAGTATTATTTGTGTGGCTTTTGCCCAGCCGAACTGTTCACCAACACACGGTCTGACTTGGGTAAAGATATGTTTCATGAGTTGCTACAGTTATATGTTATATAACAACTTTTTTCAAGTATTTATATCTATGCCTTTATGTAATATATAAAAAAAATCATTTCCTAGGTCCTTGTGAAAAGATTCATGATGAAAACCTGCGAAAAATGTAAGTGCAGTACTCTTCTGTCCTACAGTAATACATTCTCTGGTAGGTTTAGTCAAATGTTTTAAATATTAATATGTATTGGGCAGGTATGAGAAGAGCTCCCGTTTCATGAAAGAAGGCTATGAGCGAGACTTCCTGAGATACCTCCAGAGTCTCCTGGCTGAGGTGGAACGCAGGATCCGGAGAGGCCATGCCAGACTGGCACTGTCACAGGCCCAGCAGAATTCTGGGGTACGTGAGCCTTCCATAGCACCTGTGGGTGTTGATTAGCACATTTGTATCTTTGTGTGGAAAGCTGCTCAACTATTGTGGCCCTTGTTATGCTCACTTTTGCCTGTGCTGACAGGGACCTGGCCCGTCTGGGAAGAATGAGGAAAAAGCCCAAGTACTCACAGAGAAAATTGAAGAACTTGTCATCCAGGTATGACTCTGTCTTGAACAGTGTGTAGAGTTCAAGTGAATCCAGCAGTGTAAGACTTTATACAAACACCAACAAAATGCCATTGAAGACTATTGTTTTTCAGGGAAGTTGTTTAGTGGAAGATGATAGAACTGCCAGCTACACATATTTGACACACTGCATTTTTTTAATTGCAATCTAGTCATTAACTGAATTGAATTTTGCTCTTTGTATGGGATTGTGTTGCATTTCACAGAATTTATACACATGATTTATGCTTGGATGGTGTACATTGTTTTTTGTTTATTCATATTCAGATTGAAGAACTGGGTTCGGAGGGCCGGGTAGAAGAAGCTCAAGGCATGATGAAGCTTGTGGAGCAGCTAAAGGAGGAGAGAGAGCAGCTTAGCTCAACACCTTCTGTGAGTCATGAATCTATTAAATATGTTAACAAATTTAACTTTTACCTTTAGTCTTGAAGCCTTAAATCAGCTTTGTTCTCAGAATAGGCACAAACAGACTTTGAATTGTTTCTTTTAATCTTTTAGACTATCGAGAGCTTTGCTGCTCAAGAGAAGCAGATGGAAGTTTGCGAAGTCTGTGGTGCATTCCTCATCGTTGGTGATGCTCAGTCCAGAGTAGATGACCATCTAATGGGCAAGCAGCATATGGGCTATGCTAAAATCAAATCAACTGTGGAGGAGCTTAAGGTGAATGTGAATAACACTTTGAAATTTGATTCTGGATTAGTTCAGATCAGTGCTGTTAATTCCAATGTTCCTAAAATTCAGTTACAGTTTTTGTTTTACATGCTGCCATTTTTATTGACCATCAGTATGTTTAAGAATATTTAAAGCTTTCAGACAGAAGTTCTTGTTCAGTCCTTGTGTATTGGTTTTCGCTTGGAAGACAATTTGGACAAAGCAAAGTGACCGTTTGAACACTTTGTTTGTTGGGCAAGATGTAGCATGATATTTGACTTATTTGGCGGAATTGTGCAGGAGAAACTTCGTCGCCGCTCAGAAGACCCAGAAAAAGATGACCGTGGGAGGAGAGAGAAGGAAAGGGAAGACAGAGAGCGTGAGAGAGAAGAACGTGAGAAGAAGCGTAAGGAGGAGGAGGAGCAGAGAGAAAAGGAGCGGGAGAGAGAAAGGGAGAAGGAGCGGGAGCGGGAGAGGGAGCGCGAGCGGGAACGGGAGCGGGAGCGGGACAGAGAGCGGGAGCGGGAGCGGGAGAGACGTAGCAGACGGAGCCATTCCCATAGCCGCCACTCCAGCCGGGCATCAGACCGTCGCAGGAGCCGCTCACGGGACAGGAGGAGAAGCAGAAGCAAGGATCGGGACAGGAAGCGTAGCAGGTATGAATGCTATGGGTAAACCTAAGGAAACAGTACTCGTGCTGGGCTTTAACAAATATTTACATCTTGAAATGTATAGCTGAAGTGCTCTAAATTTTCATCCTACATATCCAGAGGGTCAGAGCGTTAATAAACGAATCCTTTACCACCGTAGAATTGCTGGTGTACTGGTGCCTTTGCTTTGTTGCAGCACCTCTGATTTCGAGCTTGCAAGTGATTTTGTAGAATTTGCTAAATTCACTGGAGTTTGGTCACTATCAGACTGTGGACAGTTAAATGCATCATATCTGCCTGCAGTGAATTGAACTAATGAAATTGATAGACGTATCATGTATTATTCACAAAATAATTGTGTGGCAGCAAGTTTTTATTGAGTACGATCAGGACTGAGCAAACTATGTTAAAATCACACTGTCTTCTTTTGATCAGGAGTCGTGACCGAGAGAGGAGACGCAGCCGAGAACGCTCGGACAGGAAGAGGCGGTCCCGCAGCAGGGAGAGGAGGAGGTCCCGCAGCTCTGAGCGCAAGAGCCATCGACACCGCAGCCGAGACAGGGACAGGGATAGAGATAAAGATAAGGACAGATCTACCAGAGACAAAGGTGAGACCTAACATATTCCACAGAACCTAGCACTATATTATGAAATTATGTGCAAGTATGTTGTGGGCTACTCCTGCCAGTAAGATATCTGTATTTTCCCCTCAGAACACAAAGACACAGAAGAGAAGAAAAGTAGTGGGAAGGGCTCAGGTGACGAGCGGCCCAATGAGCCCCTGAAGCCCGAGCCTGTGGAGGTGGAGCCTCCCAAAGCAGAGCTGAACGGCACCACTGAAGACCTCCATTCTGAAGGTGACACTCAGTCCAATTAAAACTGATCTGATAGGACCTCAGATCAGCTCCAGGTAAGTGCACTCTCCCCCTCCAGCTTGGCTCCCCCCTCCCACCTCCCTTCTCCCTCCCCTTTTTCTTTCAGTTATGTCTGTGATTTTTCTTCCTGTTTTTAATAGTGCATCGTAAGTATGCACTGAAGATGGGACTAGAGGCTGAAACAGAAGAAGGTAGAATGAAACAAACCCAGAGGGAAAAGCCAGTGTAGTCCTGAAAAACATGCCTGGAGGTACTTTGTTTTGTATCGGTCATACATTTGTCTCTTAGACAAGTTCTCTTCCAAATTTACGTTTTTTGTTTTGTTTTGTTTTTTTTCCCTGCCTCTGCCTATACTATCTGAACCTCAACTGTTAACTCAATGCTCGCAGTAAATAAATGCTGTGGTATTTGTTTAATTGATGCATTGAACTTATAACATGGTGTGCCTATGTATGCATCAACATATATAAGCACACAGCAGTTTCAGCAGTATTTGTAATGTCTTTGAGGTGTTCACAAAAGGAGGGTTTTTTTTTTTATTCATTAAAACTGCAGCCAGTATTGATTCCTGTTCTCCAGTTTCATGGATGTGTGCTTCCTTGCCTTGCACTTTAATGCAGTCTGTTCTTAAAGTCGAGAGCCGATAGCATTGGGATGATGGAAGTGTAGGGTTAATGAATTATTGCAGCTGACTTCCATACCTCACACAGCGTTGGTGTTGTGAGCGACCCCATGAAAAGCCAAATTAAAAATCAAGGATACTGTCAAACTGTGCAGGTACTCACCCAAGGTACTCCTTTCTCTACCCACATCCATTTGAATGCTGTTGCCTGTGAACGTGTTTCAGAGCTGATGATTTTGATTTATTTATTTTTTGTTTGTTTTTGTTTTGGGTTTTATTTTCATTTTGTTTTCTTCAGAGTTATGGTTAAGATCCTCAGGCTTTTCTTTTTTGTTTTTGTTTTGTTTTGAAATGCCAAATGCCTACTACACTTAAAACAAGTTGGAAGCAAAAATGTTGGACTTTACAGATGAACCCGGTTGATATCCCAGAGTCGCAGGTTAATTTTATGGTAAAAAGTTATTTTCTGGATATAGAAAGTGTTATATTTCTGAGATTTGTGCTTGTTTTACTTAACTTATTAAAACAGAATGTATGCAATAGACCTAGTCAGGTTTTAAACTATTAGTTTCAGGTTGTGCAGGAAATCTACTGTATATAATAAAATTTTATTTATATATTCAGAGATCGTATTACAATCTGTTATCCCTTCTCAGAAAAGAAATCAACAAGAGGATATCAAGCGGGTTACTGTTATGGGGGGAAATCAAATGAGTCCATCATAGTTTTTTATGGTTCCAAGGTTCTGTTTGTGTGCTTTCCCTTAAATTCTTACCTGTTTAACTGAATGGTCACTGACTGTTTTACAGTTATGGTCTCTGTAGTACAGTAAGGGCCAAAACGATTGGGCAGAAAGAAGAATGCAGAAATGTCCCAGTGTCTGTCAGCCAGAATGGTCATTATTGTCCTTACTAATTGGACAAAAAGTTACTCAAAAGATTATTACAGTTATTACAATAAAGTAATTTGAGTGACCATTAAGGATTTTTTATTTTTCTTAGTTTTAATGTACAATTAACTTGTCACTATGAGCGTTGGAGGTTTCAGACACTAATTGTGTTTCTCTGATCATTTTTGCACGTCAGGGGGCGCTGGGACAGCTGATTGAGGAAGACCAGAAGATCTCCAGTCTTCACCATGTCATCTTCGCTGCTTAAAACAAGGTGAACCACAGATGTAGTGGCCTAAATCAGATAAAATAAAAGGAATAAATGTAAAATGGTTCCAATGCCCTTTTCCAGCAGGTTTCACAATACCTTGTTTTTACCCTGTTTCTGTTCCTTCATAATTATTATGAGCGTATAAGCCTTTATGTACATGAAGGTCCATTCTTATTTCTGTTAGTATGCATTTAATAAAAAAAAAGTACCTGTGACATGTTTGCTTTGTGCAGTTGGGTCTCACTTCACATTTTAGAGTTGGAAGAGCGGTTTTGGAGCTTAATGTACAGTATTTGGACTGATTCCCTGACTGGGATCTTTATTGCTTAGCTTTCATAATTTCTCCCCTCTGTAAGCTATATCCCAAAATGTTTGATCACTTTTAGTTTAGAAAAGTGAATTTTTCATTTTGTTCATATTTTAAAAATCCTGTATTTTTGTCTTGAATAAAAAGTCAAAATGAATTCAGCATCATGTTGACTGGTTGCATTGACTGGGTGTACTGTCATGTAATCGACAATACATGGGGTTTTATGAATCCTCCTCATGTGAAGGGAACAACCTAAAGTAGTGAAGTTTAATTTCTACTGAGCATGGGTGTGTTTTGATGTATGCATCATATCTGGCATATCACCAAAAGCTGAATGTTGCTGCAGCCACATTAGCCCTTTGTGGATAAGGTTTGACAATCTTAAGATTATAAGAGTATGATTCTGTTGTCATACTTTTGTAAAACTAATTTCTTGTAGCAGCAGTGAGGAAGAAAAATAAAATGGGGCAGGGAATATTAAATAAAGTGCATCGAACAAATCTGCAACAGTAAAGTCATTGTGCAGTGGCACCTTCTAATTAAATATCCGCCTTAGTATATGTATGCAATACCTGAATGTATATATGATGCTTTAGTGTGAAGAGGTAGAGCACATGTGTGTCTTGGTCCATGTGGGTAAAGTGGCCCCTTATAATCATGTGTGAACACACCACAGCACATTGTAAACAGAATGAAATTCTTTCTCTAAATTTAGCCCATTCACTAACCACAAGTGCAGGACACAGGGAGCAGTTTATGGGGACGATCCCTTGCTCAATGGTATTTCAGTGGTGCCACTAGCAGTCCTGAGATGTGAACCCACAACTTTCTGAACAGGGGCAACTCCCTAATCATTAGACCATTTGTTTCTGTTCTTATAGTATTAAGTTTTAAGACTCTTCCTTCTCCGTCAAAATTATTTTGTCAGTTACCTGGTATGGACACTAGATGGCGTACTTTAAACGTTACGGACGATAATAAATGCCCTGATGGCTGGGGATGAAATGGTTACGGTAATAAATGAGTAGTCCTTAATTTCAACAAGTAATATGACATTTTCAACAAATATCATTTTTAAAGAGTTATATCTTAATTATTTGTTTCCCCCCTGACTCAGTTCGAGGGATATCCTTTCCCGCCCTTCCTTTTCCGTCAGCATATCCTAGACCAGTTTTGTTACGTTTATAATACAATCATTTGTACCGTTACATCCATGGTGTTTGGTTTACCCGTACATCCAGCGCTTGTATACTACTTGAACAGAAGTACCTTTTCACCAACAGAGACTGTAATCAACCTTGGTTTAAACTACATAGAATTTAATATAGAGTTGTTCCCCCTTTGCAGCTAAAACAGCTTTCACTCTACTTTGAAGGCTTTCCACAAGATTTTGGAGTGTTTGTGAGTGAAAGTCGTGCCCATTCATTCTGTAGAGCATTTGTGAGTGTAGGCATTGATGTTGAACGAGAGGGCCTGGATCACAATCTCCGTCCCAGTTCATCTCAAAGGTGTTCGGCCCTGCGCGGGCCAGTCAGGTTGTTCTACACCGAACTCATCCAACCAACTGACCATAAAATTGGAAGCACGGCGCTGTCCAAGATGTCATGGTACATAGTGGACCCTTCGATGCTAGTCATGCGTGAGCACAGGGTAAACGATGTGAGGTTTTGTTGGGGTTTTTTTTTACATTTAACCCATTCGCCAAGTGAATCAGTAGGCAGCCCGGAGGGCGCTTAGTGTAGACGGCATCTTGCTCAAGGGAACATCAGTGGTGCCACTCGAACCCACGGCCTTCTGGTTCACTGCAGTCCTGTGACTCAAACCACCCCCATCTCACCCACTTGCTTTTGTACACCTGTGGCAATGGGTATGATTGAAACACTTGAATTTAGTAATTAAGATGTGTCCCAATACTTTTGTCCACATAGGGTGTATTCGTTTACACTGTTCCATAAAGCCCTTTCCTTCGGAGTGACGTCATGGCCGTATCCCGCTGCTCATGCTGCTTTTCAAACAGACACTCACGCGCAGCAGCTCGAGACCAACGGATAAACCAGCTCCTCCTGATGAGAAAATATTAGCTCAATCCACGGATAAATTACTTGGTTTTACTCCACATTTAAACTGTTCCTCTTGGGTTTGGTTGTGCACTGTTTGTCGTTAAGGGATATTATTTCTGCCGTGGTGTGGTGTGTGAACCGTCTCCAGAAGTTCTCGAGGATGAAAGTTGAAGAACTAACGGTCGACATGGAGAGGAAGACCGAAGCGGAACAGCAAGACACTTCAGTCTGACTGGCAGGCTGGATAATCTTCAAAAAATTGTTTTTTGTTTACAGATAATGTAGATAATATTGACAAAGTCGTAGAAGGGCGGTCTGTGCTCAGCTTGGTCTATTAAACCCTATATTGTTGCTTCACTAGCTGCTGAATATAAAAAAAATAGCTTTGCCCATTTGTGAAGAAAATGATATCAGAAGAACGAAGCAATCAGTTGAGCAAGCAAGCCCTCGGTTTTCCAGTCGGATTATTGATTCGATCGCCGAAAAAAAGCCTGGCAAAGTTGGGGAGAAAGCCCAGCAATGGATCTCTGCAGTAAGTCACCATTTCAGTGGTGAAACACCCGCATTTAAATCTCCTTTCATTAAATTACCCACATTTAAACAGTTATTTTGTAAAACACTATTATTCAAATCACCTTTCAGTGCTAAAAGTGTCCTTATTCAAATCACCACTCAGTGGGAAAGCGTCTAAATTCACATTTCAGCTGTAAAAGGGTCCTTATTTAAATACCCTTTCAGTGGTAGCCTTAGGGTTCATTTAAATCACCTCTCAGTGGTAAAAGTGTCCGTAATTAAATTAACTTTTAGTTGCAAAGGTGTCCTTGTTTAAGTCACTGTTCAATAGTAAAAGGGTTCTTGTTAAGTAACGTTTTATTGGTAAACGTGTGTGTGTGTGAACTTACTTATATGATATAACTGTTACTACAATGTAGTAACGTTACACCTTATCTCAGCCCCAACGTCTGTTTATATGCATTGTTTGGTGGTGTTGGTTATTAGGAGAGAAACTTAAAACTTAGTACCATATGTGGTATTTATAATCCAAGTTCTGTCTCCCAAATAGAGCCCTTATCCTCAGTCAACTAAGCCCTGTCTGCTCTAGCAAGTATCTAATATAGTTTTATTCACTATTGGCCAGCAAAACAAAATCCTCTTTCAAGCATAAAAGGTCTACTCATGGGTCTGAGGAATCTGTCTTTGCTTCACTGTCCATGGAATGCTTTTAAAAGGATACTGTCCTTATTGTCCTTAAGATGGAAACTGTGGATGAGCATAGCTGGGGCACATCTTAAAGTTGATTCTTTCTGGCACACTGTATCTATCTCAGGTCCAATGCATCTGATATCACCACACAATCCATGGAGAGCACTGGTGTCAGGCAGCCAGCTAAAAGCAAGATTCGACGCCACAACAACAAGCTGGCCACTGTATTTAACCGGAGTCCTCTCTTGCGGGACAGTGGGCTGAGGCAGGGAGGCCGACACCTGTCAGGAGACCTGCCGGACACCGACGACCCATCTGAGCTGTCCAGCCAGCTCTCTGCTCCAGGGATCCTAAAAATATTTGGTAGTGACATCTGCCAAGGGACCAATTATAAGAGTGTGCTGGCTACAACTCGGTCCAGTGCCAAGGAGCTGGTTAAAGAGGCCCTGGAGAGGTGAGGCTATCCTTCCTGTCCTTATACTGGCTGAAAAATTTTGTGATAGGACATGTTTTAACTTGTAGCTGTTATTGTGATGCTTTCAGGTGCTTTTATTTATTGTGGTGATTTCTGGTATTTTTTGTTAGTTCGAGGTAATAAAATCAGATTGTGTGATGAGTGAATTGATGTTGCTGGTGCTTTACAGATACTGCTTAGAAGAGGAAGACCCACAGGCATATGTACTCTGTGATGTTATTGGACAGACAGGGGTGGACCATCAGTGGAAAACAGAATGCCTTCGGGTGGTTGGTGACAATGAGAAGCCCCTTATACTGCAGTCACTTTGGAAACCCAAAGATGGGTTCTCTAGACGGTTCGAGATCCAGAAAAGAACTAGTGTTGAGGAGCGTAGTGCCAAAGACAGAGACACGGTTACTGCAGGTAATGTGCCTAAATGGACTTTTAAATGGTTACAGGTAAAGTGACTTTTTGTGTTTGATTTACTGTTTTGATTTCTTGAAAGGAACGAGTGTTTTACTAGAATGGTCCCATAATATGTTACACTTCCCCATCATTCTGGAGCACCTACAGCATGTCTAAGCACCCGCTCATTTTTCTTTCCATCTGAGCTTGTTTCCTGCACTCTGGAGAATGTGTGACCCTGTTGTCTTTGGCACGGACTGTAGGCTTTCTCAGGGTTCCCTTGTGGAATCTCAGGCCTACCACTGCCTTCTCCGTGCAGAACAATGTGGACAGACGCCCACTTCCACAGCTGATAACGCCCAGGGAGCTGCTGGGTGTGAAAGCTTGGCCTCTGAACATTCCACAGTGCTTAATGGCTCCAGGTCTAAGCTGAATTGTTTTTGTGTTACGTCAGTCCCATGCAGTTATGGGTGATATCAAATGGATGTGATCATCTCTTATTCTCTGTATTTCCTGTCCATTCTTCATCTCACCTGCAACAGTGAATCAGGACATAGTCATCATAATAACAGATAGCTATATTACTAAAAATGTCTAAAAAGTATATTATTGCAAGTGTTGAGTGTGGTTGTCTCAAATTTAGCTTGCCATTTCTTGAGTAGATTGTAAGTAGGTATAATCAGAAGTAGGTATATTGTTTAGTGTAATTAGTTCGCATTTCTTCATATAACTTGTGTCCTATATAATACACTGGTTATCATTCAAGGGCTCAGTTCTTGATCATCATACTCCCTTTCCTTACCTTACGTCTTCATCAGGTCTCAATGCCCAGGTCCGAAAGCTGCAGAAAGTGCGTTCACGGGTCACTTCACTCTTTGTGGATGGAAATGATGGAGAAATAGACAGCCTTGGCATCTGGAGGAGCCTAAGTGACATGGACATATCTGCCATGGGTAAAGAAGCTGGAAAAGTCCATAAAGTAGGGGCGCTGCAGGAGGACCCGGAGGCAGAGGCTGACGCAGAGGCCCGCTGTCTCGGCACAGAAAAGGAAGAGACAGAAAGCAGTGATGACAACACTACACAGTACTCCATCCACCCGCCCTTTGATTTCCCCTATTTCCTTCTGCTACAGGGCTACAACAACAGACAAGTAAGGGTATCTGGGCTACATCTTAATAGCTACCTTCTATTATTGTTTCTCATATATGAATATAAAATTTGCAGTTTCTCTTACTTTTTTGTTTTCATTATAGCAGGCTGTGATTGTCTCCTATACTAGATGATTCTCTGTAATTAATTTGTCTAGCTTTAATAAACAGTTCCACAAGGTGAGTGGAGGTGTTTTCTATCAGCTTACCCAACACTGTAAACTGTCAGCAAATCTACTCCTTGTTAATCTTGATAATCACATTAAAGCTTTTAATTGAACTTCAAAGTTTAATCTGGTAAGAATCTCGAAGAGGTGTGGGACAACCACTGTGGTGTGTCCTGCACATGTAGCTCAGATGGGGGAGGGAGCGTCCGGCTGGATTAGTGGATTGAGGTAGACAGGCAGCCACGAGGGAGACAGGTGATCTCTGGGGCTCCAGGGATTGACCTGTCACTCATGGGTGGGAAATCACTTGAATCACTATTGCCACTGCCAAGAATCGAAGCTGTCTTCTAGCCGAACTTGTGAAAGGAAACGTACTGTACATGTTAGGTCTCACACTGAGTTTTGTTCCCACCACAAAAAACACAGACAGACATTACACCGAACTGAGACAATAAAACATATACTGTAATATTTGTTGATATATATTTTCCTGGTTATCATTTATCACAGAAACAAATGAAGGCCAGGATTACAGCCTGTGGCCTAGACGAGCCCATTTCCAGGAGCAGGAAACTGCCACTGCGCTATTTGTTTTTGATTGTAAATGCTGCTGAGTATGCAGTGTGTTGTGTGGGTGTGCCAATGTATGTGTGTGAGGCTGGGTGGGGGTGTGTGCTCCCCTGGGAAACAGCCTGGCCTGCAGCAGAGGCAGCCAGAGTTACTTTTTAACACAGCGCTGATTGAAAGGATATCATGTTCAGGATCACCACAGCATATATATCTGACCTTAACACATCAGTTATTGTCAATGGTTACTTCCTTATGGAGAAAGCAATAAAGTGCCTGCTGGTTGTTTTGTTTCTGCGCGCAAGTACTATCTGAAGGTTGATGAAACCGTAAGCAGGAATTAAAATTCCAGAGGGATGTGGTCGCCCTCAGTGCTGTAATTTATGCAGGTAGAGCTGCCACGTGTACTTACATTGAGAAAGCAAAGCTGTAATCAGTGCAGACTCTTGTTGCTATACTAGAAGATTTTTTGACACAGTTCCCCTAATGTTCCATTGTCAATGACAAAGGTTTGTTATTTATTGTTTTTATTTTTTGTGACATGTGAAATGAAACTCAATTTTAAAAGATTTGACATTGTCAGTGCCAAGCAAGAGATGAAATTTAAATTAAGAGTTTAACAGAATGACAGAAGGATTTAAAAATATTTTTTATCCTTTTGATCAAAGGTTCAGATGCCTAACAGTATGTTACTTTCCACACAATTATGGCTTTTGAATTTAATGTCCATCCGAAATGGATTACATCGGTCTATACTGGTTATAAAGAAATTAGTCTTTTACATAAATAAATCATCCAAATATGTTAATAGATGGCATAGTCAAAAAATAAGCCAATGAGTATCAGTGTCTATTCCTCACTCAAGTCATTTGATCTAAAATGAAATAGTTTTCTGCTATGCTAAGTCTCCTTTTGGTTCTTTGCAGGACTTTGTGATCTACTTGATGAGTGGGAATACTTGTGTGTTTGGCTGCAGTGAGCACACTGAGAATATGGAGCAGTTGAAAGTAGATGTCCTTCTTTATGCATCGGATGTTCTGCCCCAGCACTGCTGTGTGCAACGCTTGGACACTCCGAGCTCACAGCCTGAGGGTAGCAAGGGGACTCTTACCCTACTGCAACCTCTCCATGGAGCCCCCGTCACCCGGAATGGTGTTCCATTAAAGGACGAGGTTGAACTTCTCCCTGGGGACCTGGTGGGCATGGGCCAGCACTACCTCTTCATGTTTAAGGATCCCACTGCCCCCGATGCCCAGCACATGCCCTCCTGGATGACTGCTCTGTGTCCCCCAGCTGTAGCCTCACCCTGTAAAGCTTGTGGTTCCTCTTTAAGAAAGTCGAAGACCCACAGGAGAGTAACAGCTCATTGGAGGGACCTGGAGGGCAGAGTGCTTTCTTTTCCCTACCAACTGCAGCAAGAAGACCAGGTGCTTGAGAAGATCCTCTCCTTGGTGGATCCAAAAGAAGAAGAGCCCAAACTTATTCCAGGCTTCTTGCTCTGTCTATGCATCCAACATTCAGCTGATAACTTTGATATGGTGCAGTTCCGCAAGCTATTATTGAAAATCGCCAACCAGATCCAGCTCACAATGTGGGTGAGTAGGAATTTAGAACCCACATTATAGTCCTTAGTATTAACCATATTCTTACAACTTTCTCTTGTTAGTTTTTGATATTTATCCAGCAATTAAATGATTATAGATAGCAGTCATAGGCATGTGTACGATCCTTGGCAAATTTTGAGAGGCGTGACCCTGAATGATTATTCTTCTGTTCTTTGGCAGGAGAGGACTAAAGAACTTGCAGCACTTCAGCCAGATTCGTGAGGACCTTTCTTTTCTATCTAGTTTAATTTCTCACAACCTTGAAATAGTATTAAATACCCAAACATTCTGTTGGGACCCATATATTTGAGCAGTGTCATAGTCTCTGGAGTGTCTTAAAGATAAATCAGATTGCCAGCAGAGAGCTACTACAGCTTTGACTTTTGGAATAACTTAGTCTTTTCAAAAATGTGCTTGTTTTTTCTTGATGTTTTGTCTGGCCATGGTACATCCTGATTTAAAATCATTTCCCTCCACATTTCGGTTATGGTGAAAAGACTAACAGCTAGAAAGGAAGCACTCAGAGTGGAAAATTAACTTCAATAATTTTATGAGTTGAACTTCCTTTCATTCTGTTTGCTTGTGTTTTTTGCTGTTATCAAAGATAAATACAGAAACAAAAGCTTGTGGCATCTTTAAAGTGTTAAATGTTTTTTTTTGCAAATAGAGGGCCCCTTCCTTTCTCCTTTTGTCCCTTTCTCCCTGTAGCTCAGAACTGGCAGATAAATTAAGCATTTGAAACTGAACCAAACAGCTATCCACAGCACTCTTCTCTTATATGTTTACTGTGATGCCTCAATGAGTAAATATACTGAGACAGTTACAGGAATGGGATGAAGTATGAAAATAAGCATGTGTTAGACCGAAAGGAACGAAGAGCTCCCTTGCAATATTTCAGTGTTTTTCTACAGTATGTATATTTTACTGCTTTAATGACACAAATATATATCTGGCTGGAATACTGAGTGTGTGATGAATGTTTTTTGTTTAGCAGTGGCTCTGAGGACATAAAGACAGAACCAGAAGTTCTGCCTCTGCTAAGCATGGCTGAATTAATCCCAGGTCTGAAGCCACTGGTTCTGTGGATGGCCAACTCCATTGAGTTGCTGCACTTCATCCAGCATGAGGTGCCCCTGCTTCTGCCGTTTACACAGCAGGATGAGAAGGCTCAGAGTGAAGGTGTTGACATCTATAAAAATTAAATCACTTTGTGGTGTTTTGTGTGCCGTTTATAGCAGTGTAGATCAGTCTGTAGGTTTGTAAATTGTCTGTAGGCAGAGTTTGTTGTTTAATGTTTTGTGTGATTTTTGTATTTTTTTCTTTCTGTAGAATTGCATTTTCAGATCCTGTCTACACGCACTGCCAGTGAAGAGGCTATGACTGTCCTAGAGGAAGTCATCATGTTTACTTTCCAGCAGACTGTCTATTACCTTACTAAAGTAAGCTCCACTTTGTCTCTAACATTTTGGGCTTCAGCTTAATTTCAGTAAATCACAAACCTATAGCCAAATCAGATTATTTGAGCATTCACCAAAGCCTCCATGTGAAAACTTGATACAGTGATCTGTCTACTGTGTGTAGAATATCTGAAACAGGACATGTGAGTGTAAACACCATTCTTTTCTTTTGTTAATCATGCCAGAGAAAAGTCATAACAAGGCAGTGGAAACATACAGTTTTGCCTTGCAATGGCAGTGTGAAATGTGTGTGTGTAATTGCTTCTCTCTTCTATGGGATCAAAAACAAACGCCCTGCATTTCCCCAGGGTTTTAATATTTTGCCCAGCTTTGTACAAGCCCTCTCTTCCCTTCAAGATAGTGCCCTGGAGTCCTGGAATTCTTACACATGTATGCATTTGATTGCACATTATTTAATCAAGATCACATTGTTTCATTATTTAATTACTTTCAGCAGTATTGAGTAGATATCAGGTCTGAGAACTTAACTTTCTTGGACTGTGTCTAGTAAATTTGTATTGCCTAATTGCTCACTAAATTGTAAGTATCAGGGAAACTTACCAGTTTCATGGCATTAATTCTGGTTGCAAACAGTCTGGAGCAAACATCCACTGAGAAACACTTACCCAAAAGACAAATTGGGCAGCTGCTTTTTGTAAAACTTTAAATTACTAACATAAAGAGTAGTATCTCACTATAGGTAGCTGATTGCAAATCAAATTAACTTTGTTAATTAAGCAAGGGAGATGGCTTTGAAAATATAAGACTCCTTCACAGCCCTGATTGTGTCTATGTTCTCAAATATCCATTACATGTGTAAGCGAACACGTCAGCCTGGTCTGTCCTGAGTTGCGAGCTGTGTAGCATGGAGAGAGGGTGGAGCGGGCTTATGGTGGAGTGAGCAGGAAGGACAAACTCACCCAGCAGTTGCCTGCCTTCCAGTTCATGGGGAAGCAGCTGCAGCCTTTGAATGTGTAGCCGGAATGGTGCCCTGAGCCTGTGGTCTGTTTCCTGCCTAGGAATAGGGCCGCTGTCGTCACCAGACAGCCAGTATGGAAGGAAGACACAGTTATCTGGGCAGAGTGCAAATTACTGAGGGGGTTATGGTTAGTAGAATCCTTAGTGTGATGATTTAAAAGACGTGTTCAGAGTAGCTCAAGAAGACTTATGCTTTTGTGTTCTAACATGCTATTGATGTCTGCTGATTGACTTCAGCCAGAGTAAATATGGCCTGAAGTATCAACCTTATGATATGTCTCAGTTGTTGATTCTACTAAAATATGTTAATGTGCAAGTTTCTTTTTCTTTTTAAACTTTAAAAATTTTCCTGAAAATAGCTTACTAATGTAAGACAGGAGATTTATCAAACTGTTTGTACTAAAAATATAGATTTCAAAAAATCACATGCTTATCATGCTTATGAGGAATTTTAGGCACACAGATTTCACTTCTCCTTTCATATCTACTAAAAAGGAACACGTTACCACCCAAGTCAGCCTCCAGTCCCATCTGAAGGGAGGAATGTGTGACTATTGTGTTTTCAATAGTGGAATCACTTAATGCCTCAAGAGTCATCACGAGTCTTTGAGAGAATTTTCTTAGTAATGCGCTCCTAGTGTGGACCTGAGTGACCAGTGTAATGATGTCATGATGCTGAACAAAGCAGAGGAATGTGTCAGCGAATAAGAAGTAATGTGGGTTGGGACCTTTTGTCCAGGATAGATTACTCATTGACCTCTGATGCCTTCAGTGCAATGAGTGTGAAGAGACCCAAGAATGCCTCAAAAGCTCTTCACTAAGGTGTGCTGGATAAGAACATCTCCTAAATACTATAAGTTGGAATGCAAATCTGTAGATAGATTGGTTTAATTGGAGACATGACTAGATCACTGATATACTGTAAACAGGGCACCATTTCAGGTATTTCACTTCTTTCCTCATGATGTTTGACTGTCCTCATGGCAGGTTAGGAGAGACAGCTCTTAAATGATAACATGTGGGATAACAATCTGAAATGTCTGAAGTTCTCAGGGTCAGTTTTTACTCATGGCTCTTGCTACAGATTGGATCACAGAGTGCTATAGCCATGTGTTAAAACACAGAATATCCTTTTGTTTCCTGTGTACTTTGAGATCTTCCTCTTCCTGAAATTTAAGGTCTGCATAGTGTTTAATACGCTTCCTACAATATGATAAAACATCCAGTTCCTGTGTATTTGCCATCATCTACGTTACTTTTTTTATCTTGACAGTTAGATGTTCAGTAAGGGATGCCGTAATCAAGCAGATGAGACATTAGAGTGTTGCTATAAGTAGTATCTTATCTAGCAAATTCCCCAAACTCTCTCTTCAGTAATAGCACTGGGCTGTCAGAGCTGAGATGGTCTTCACAGCCCAGTCCCAGCCGTTTATCTGAGCTCTGAACGGAAGTCTGTTCTTCCAATGCTTCCTGTGGGCTCAGGGAAAACATATACGATCTGCATCACTGCAGTTGCTCCATTGCATCTCATTCGACTAATGAGACCAATGATGTCCAGTTCTCTGATACCTCGAGGCAATACTAATCCTGCCAATTTTTTTATGGTTATTCGAATTGCACTTTGTAGCTGCCGTTTGTAAATATTAATTTACTACGTATTTTTGTAAATCTTCCTCTCTGCCCAGACTTTGTATGCTGTCCTGCCAGGGCTGCTGGATAGCAACCCCTTTTCTGAGAGTGGACAGCTGCGTATGCCTGTGGGTCTCAGCAACATTCTGGATGTTTTGAAGGAGGCACTGCAACTACTTAACACCTTCCAAGTGCACACAGACATCTCCTCACAGCTTCTCGCCTATTTGTTCTTCTTCACCAATGCCTCTATCTTCAATATACTCATGGAAAGAGGTCAGCACAGTTCTTTGTCATCTACTGAATAGTTAAACATGTTATAAATAATATTCTAAAACATTAAAAAGTTCCTCTTGAAAGATATGTTTGCATCCAGATGTTTTAGCACCCCTACTTATTTCACAGTTTTTGAATCTGGAGTTAAAAAAATGAATTATTTGAATTATTAAACCATCTACCTTTAATATATCTAATTCCAGGTTCTGGAGGAGGGTTCTACCAGTGGTCAAGAGGTGTACAGATTCGGGCAAACCTGGATTTGCTAATGGATTGGACTCAGAGTATTGGATTAGGTGACCTGGCTGCTGAATTTTTTCAGAAACTCTCATCAGCAGTCAACCTGCTGGCCACACCTAAGGAGACTTTACTACAGGTAATCCTGCCGTACTTCCCTCAAATTAACACAGGCTGTGCTCACCTGTGCACTTTGCCGGATTTTAGTATTTGCATACAGCAAATACTACTGTTGTCTTCAATCACCTGACAGACCTATCTGACCTGTCTGGTTTTTAAAAGCTGTTTATGAATAGGGTTTTTGTATTTATTACAGTATACAAGTATACTATGTTTCAGTTTGTCATGTACTGGTGTGGCTGTGGGAACCAAGGTAGAAGTTGTTTTATAATCTTAAGCAAACCATTGTAAAGTCCTTGAGGCTTCTCATAAACACAGAAATGACCTCATGCCTCTGGCAGTGCTAAGTAAACCTGTTGCACCAACAAAGGGCCTGACTTAAACAGTGTCAAGTTCACTCTAATGTGACAGAGCAATTTAGTGAATCTGATAACAAAGTCCATTCATATTTATTTCCTTATGCTCTCTCTTTGTTCCCTGTGGGGTGAACCTCTTATACAGTATACTGAAAGTGCCAAAACTAAGAGCCTACAGTCTGTTTAAGTTGACGTCATCTGAGTGAAACTCCAGCAGGCATGCTGTGGCATGTAGTTTGTGTAGTTCCCCATGAAGAGATGCACCAGGATGTCATAGGTAATGTAATGAAACATTGACAAATTAGCTTATTCATCATAGTTTCTCTGTTCAAAAGAGAAAGAACACTGAGAGGAGGACATAATCTGTGAATCTGTGGCCTTGACACCTAAGTGCGTACAGACTTGTAATAGTGTTACTGAAGTAGTTAATCCTTACTTAAGCCTGTCACTTCCTCTGCAGTCCTCCAAAAGATCTTGTTTAAATGCCTTGCATGAGTCACCCTCCAACATTTACTCTACCTGTCAGCATTTGCATTCCACAGAATTTAAACCAGAATATTGTCATGTTAAGAGGGACATACTAAAGTTACAAGGTCCCACCAGGGCACATCCTGCGCTTTGAAAGATTTATAGGGCTTGTCACATAGTTCTCCAGGGGTCTACATGGCCCACAAGTGACAAGACTATTACTTGAAAATCAGTGGCCTCTTTACCAGCTGACCACATTGTACTACAGCTAGAACAAATTACGACATTTTCGGTGAGCATAAATATGAGAGATTTGACTCATGAAAGTTAAACCCATTGATGCTGAATGTGTTGTGAGGCATGTGTATGTCCTTGTGTTTTGCAGTGTACACTCGTAATGACCAGCTGATCATTTTACTTGTCAGCGTTTATGACCTGACTGACACTAAAGCAGCCAAAACATGTCCTCATCAGCAAAAAGTTGCAGTAAGAATTCAAGTGGTTCTCCTGTCTACCTAAGTTGAATTATGTCAATAAATATTTGCAGTAATAATTTGAGTGAGGGGTATGAGATGTACCTGGGGCTTTTTAAACTGTTTGTTTGAATATATTCAATAAATAATATATTTTTAAATAAAATATATGGTTCAGTTGTAACCAAAAATATATGGTTCTTCAGTAACCAAAAGCTCTCACTTGTGTGCTAAATAAACACACTAGCACATTTCCAGTAAGTTGTTTATGCTTTAATAAATACTTTAAATAGTAGGCATTTTAAATAGTTAAATGAAATATCTTTTAAAATAACTTTAATCAAGTTATAATCTAAAAGTAAGAGGAAATTGGTTATTTAGAACAAGGAGTCATGCATTATGATGCAATAACATTTAGATGCAGATACAGCAGAAGCATTAAAACAAGTATTAGCTTTCTGCCTCACATTATTTATCTCATCAAATTCCAACAGACAAAATCAAATGTTAAGAATTGCTAATTAATGTTAGTGTAGAATTAGATGTAGTTATATGTAGGCTTACTGTGTTGCTGAATGTTGATGATAATTGCGTTTGAGCACAGCTAGATTTTCTCTGATCAGCATTAGCAGCAGTTGTGTGGGACAGTTGCTAGGAAGCTGGTTTCAACTGTTCCACCCATGGCACAGGGGCACAGTTTGTGGTTTGTGTCAAAGCCAGAAGTGTGCTTAAACACTTATGCTTTCCTGCTTTTTTCCATCTGTCTTTTCTGGGCCGACTTTGTTCAGTCTGTTTGGGCAATGTTTTTGGCATTGATGAAATGTAACCATAGCTCATATAGACAATAAGCATCTTGCTCTTGGATCAGCACAACAAGGGCAACTTAGCTCTGCAATCAATTGGCTGCAGACTGTTGTCAGGTGTAAGTATTTCATACACCAACTGAAAGTTAGCATTTGGTAATAAACTCACTGTTGACACATGGAAGTGTTTTGGAAACTCTTTTAAGCTCCCTCATATCAGCCTTCCCTGGCTGTGCAGACAACTGTTAGTAAGAGGAAGTTTTTCTCAGGAGACCTCTGGCTGATGAGCTGGCATGTTGGGGCAACTTAAAGGTTCCTCCCAGAGTGCTGCTCTTTCTCTGATTAAGTAACCCTGTCATCACCCCATCCATTTATTTTGAACTTGTGTTTGTGTCTGCGGCACTCCCACTCTAAACTCTCTCAAAGGCAGTCTATGTGGCTTTTTTTAGTTTGTGAGCATTTGCAACTGCAATTTGTCCTGTGACCCAAGAAAAATGGCTGGTTGATTACAGGCATATTGGAAGATATTGTGAAATTCAGGCAATTCTGGCTGCATTGTGGACAAAATTGTTCACTCCAAGTACTGTAATTTGCCAGTCATAATTCACAAATCATTAACAAAAGGAAGTGCAGAAAGATTTGTTTCAAGCTGTCCTTTGTTGTTGAAGTTGCTTGGTATGTTATATGGAGTTCTTTAATGATGTTTTCTTTTCTCAGAAATAGCTTATGTGTCTGTTTTGTTTGTGTGTTTTTCCTCTTATTCCAACCGATTGCTCATTATTGTGAAAGGGTGGTGTTGGTTGGTTTATTTGTTGTGTATTGTAGGTTTTGTGTGCAAGTTATAATTTGTTGTGTATTGTAGGTTTTGTGTGCAGGTTATAAAAATGGTTTTAGTCATTTTCTAACTCTTCTTACTGTTTACTTTGTGTCCTTGTGCAGGCCTCTTGGCCATCTCTTAGAGATGAATTCACACACCTTAATCCAGCACAGCTTCATCACATGCTGAGGGAATACAATGCAGGCAGGACCTGTCCTTCTTGCTGGACCCCCTCCCCAGAGGAAGCTGAAGCTGCACTCAGAACCTGTGAGTCAATAGCACACTGAACTATCCATGTAATGAATAGGTGTTATTAATGTTTGTTCATATACTGCAATGCAGATTACAATATTAATCTATCTCACAAGACTAGAGAAAGGACTGATTAATTCGTATCACTTTCATAGGGCATCATTTCACATTTTACAGGCTTATGCTACATTTCTCATTTTTTAATAAAAATGTGTCCTGTTTACATACTGATATGTAGCCAATCTTTCCTTCTAGCTGAAATTCTGGAGAGTTTTGACAACCATCCTCCACTCATCCTGCCCAACAACACCTTTTACTTGGAGCTTGGGAAGCCTATCACAGAGCCAGGTTTCTTCTCCCAGCTTCAACACCTGCAAGAGTTCATAAAAACTATTCCAAACAGCCACACACAAAATGAATTACAAACTCTGCAGGTACTCTGCTCACACTGTTTACTTATTTAACTGCTTGTAGATTTGGTTTTAGACATTTGTGTTGAATGTACCTTACTTGCATTTTTATTGTAATCAGGACACCGGCAGTGACCCTATGGAAGATACACACTTGTACTCTTTCCGATATGGCAAAAAAGCTGAAAGCCATGCACCGTGTCTAACCCCTGATTCAACTGTTCCTCTTGCCTCTGAGGCAGAGGAACAACCATGCTTGCCTGCATCAACCCCTTATATCATGGGGTCTCAGGGTAACTTGAGTTCATGTGAAGCAGTGTTGGCCCAAAAGCTGAAGAACCTGGAACTTCAGAGCAACCTGCCAGGGGAAACAGACCTGGGCTACCACAAGAGCCTGGCCTTGGACCCCTCCTGTCTTCTCACTCCACCCAACACACCCCAAGGTCTTGAGCCGGTTGAGTTAGAGGCCAGTATGCAGCAAGAGGCAACACACCAGTCAATCCAGCAGGACAAGAAAGGTATGTGCTTCTCTGATGGGTTTTAACACAGTAGCAATCAAAAGTCCCAATAACTGCTCCTGAAATCTGTAAAACTGCCACAATGATTTCTTACATGGGTGGCTCGTAGCGTTTGTGATGTGATTACTGCAGAGAACTATTCTGAAAAAGGAGCTGACCTCAGACCTCTGCTGAGTTAACCGTTAATAAGAACGACCTGTAGCAACAAATCTCCCGCTCCCCCTACAGCTCTTTTCATTTTTCTTTTGAGCGAAGAGAAGGTCTCGGGCATGGTCACCCTGTGGGGTGTTCCCCAGGTTCAAAGGATGAGCTGTTTCCTCCTCAGGTCTATTGTTTTTAAAAGCCTAAGCACTAAGGTCATGCGGGGGCAGCAGGGTGGATGTGAATCTGAAAGTTGTTCTTTGTATGTTCTGGCCCTGATTTGTTATTTTGCTAGAGGAGAGAGAAAGCATGATGAGAGCCCAGTTAACTCCTCTCCCCACAGGCCAAACTCCCACGTAAATGAACCAGTGCATTTTGTCACTTTTAAAGAATGCTAAACAGTTTAGAAATCCCTGAGCAGGTCTTTTTGGCATGTAAATCAAGCATATCAGGTAAGCATGCCCCTTTTTATGTTTCTGTTCGGAAACATTAAACACATGGAGTTCTACTTTTACTGTTGATCAAACGTTTCTGGGAAACAGATGAGTGGTTTCCCCCAGTGCTGTTGCAAGTTTGCTCCTTTCAGCACATGACTTGGGGGTTAACCTTTACATATGGTCATAGGGTAATTAAAGCTTTAAGCCCCCCTAGAAAAAGGCATGGGGCTGTGTCCTTTCACGACGGATTATTGCTTCAATTCATTGAACCTCATGACATCTCCCTAAAAGTTTATTGAAATATCCAACTTCATCTACCAAAAATAAACAACAGAGTGGATACAAAATAAAATTTTACGCTTGACAGCCCTCAATGGACTTTGGTCTGGATTCTCATTCTCAAATCAAAGAGATTCTCGTTAAACCACACTAGTTTTCCTTGCTAACACATCACGCTATTTTGGTAGCCAGGCTAATCCTATAATCTGGAGCAAGAATTACAGCGAAGTGGTGATGTCAGGAGAGAAAAGAACGGTGGATAAAGCGTCATGGGAATTTACAGTTGGGTTGCTGGGTGGAATCTTAATCGGGACTGGCATTGTTCGGGGTGCTGGGCCGAGGTGCGAATGGTTTTAGGGGGTGGGGGTTTTATTATTGCTGTTGTAATGGGGGAGTAACATCAAAAGAGCAGTAGACTACGCAGAGAAATGGCACACTCAAGCCCAGAACAAAAATGTTTTAAATGTGGCTGAAAATTCTAAATTGGCATCTGTTAATTATTTGGTTAAACTTATCATTTATGACTTATTGCATGTAATATTCATTGAAATGGATTACAAACTGCAAATCAGGCCAGTTATATTTGTTGATACACCTAAAGACTGTAACATGTTGCTTTAAAGATATTGTAAACTAAAGCTAACCAGAGGGTGCAGTCAGCAAACTGACTTTTAACAACATAGCTTTATTTTAGATAAGAAGAATTTAATGGCCATAATCCTTTTACTTCCTCTACCCCTTGTTTTCGGGTGTCCCACTACTTTTGGAACTGAGTTATGAGCTTTTGGAACTGAGTTACTTCTAAAAATATTTCTATGCTTGTTATGAAAAAAAAATCCATCCATTTTTTCTGAGGCGCTCATACTAACCAGGTGTGCAGGGCACCATAATACGTTGGACGTGAAATACAATGGGTAGTATAAATCTTTACATTTGGTTTCTTTGGTTTGCTCATCCATTTTGCTGTTGATTCACAAGGCATACAGGGAAATTTCTCCTCTATCCAAAGAACTGTCCAATAAGCTTATATAAGTCTTTATACTTTTAACCAAATAATATATCTCAAGGTTCAGCCACAGTCTTTACCTTGAAGTTGTTACCCTAATGCGCTGTTGTTGCTGTGTTTATAGTCTATTTAAGTTTTATTTTAAAAGTCTTTAACTACAAGCAAACATGATTTTAAGTCTAGCAGAAAAATGGTATCAAGTAATTGGTGTAGTAGTGAGATGTGGCTTTTGTTTTGACTGTAGGAAATGGTGTTGTGGGAGCTACAGATCAAAGGGACAAGAGAAAGGAGGAAAATGATGATGATGATGACGAGCGAGATGAAGTTTTCACCATAGAGCTGTCAAAGGGACCACATGGCCTTGGCCTGGCACTGGTGGATGGATTGGTGAGGATAACCCCCCTGACCCCCAGTGGTTGTTAACTGTCTTTCGATTGTATATCCTACTTTATGTGTTTTTAGCCAGCATATGTGTTTTGTTCCTTTTGTTTTTTATTGCGAATTTCACTGTGGCCTTAAATCACACTTTATAGTTAAGTTTAGGTTCACTTCCGTACTACTGGTTAAAAGTAAAAGTCACAAGACTGTGCTTTATTCATAAGATGTTGGGTGTGGAACTATGAGTGGCAGAACTTCATAAATCTTTACTCTTATTATGCTCACATGAGCAAACTCTGCCCACCATATACACTTTACATCTACAGCTCTTGTTGAGCTTTCACAAAGATGGGTCTTATTAAGTGCAGGACAAAATAATTGGTTACAGGTGAAATAAATACCTTTGCCTACTTCTCGTCAGTGCAGGAAATGACTTTTCATCTTTTTTAGCATCACATCCTCAGTTAAACTACACATTCTGTAAACGGATTGACAGAAACATAATGACCAAATCTAGATTTATGTGTTCCTCAACTGGCTATGCTAGTGGCTAGTCAAGTAGCTAGTTCATCATTGTGACTATGCAGGCAGTGATATTTTAGTAACACCCATTACTTTAAACTGAGTCTGAAGTTGCAATCTGAGCTCCCTGCATGACCAAGATCTTACAGGCTCCAAAAGTAGCCCAGTCAGCAACTGTTATGCCTAAAAATAATCCTGCATGTTTGAACAAGTATAGTGGTGGTGTGTAGAAAATAAAGGCAACATTGTTTAGCTCCCCTACTGTGTTTGATGTTCAAGATATTCAGAGTTGCTGATTGAGAAGCTTGGTATGGAGATATGTGTGGAGGGGGAGGGGCGTCAGGTTTTGCTGGAAATTGCTCAATAGGTGGTAAATGGCTTTGCTTTGGTCTCACCATGGCTCCACTGCAGTCATTAATTGTGGGCGTATCGAGATCATGACTGAAACAAACCTGTTTTACCCAGAAGTAACAGCATATGGACACTGTGTTAGTAAAAGTACACCCTTTTGTTGTACTACATTTGACAAAAAAGGTTTTCTTTAGTTAGAGCTGTAATGATACACTGAACCCACGATTCGGTTCATTTCACGATTTTTGACTCAAGATTAGCTTCGTATCGCGATTAATTTGCGGTGGAGGAAAAGTTCTGAGGCACCATTTTCATTGGAGACACCTTATTTTTTACCCCAAATCATAAACCAATATTCGTTTATATACCGCTTCCTTTCCATTCATACTGAGAGTCGAGAAGTCGAGTTGGAGGTGTCGACTCGTCTCTCTCAGTTCACTGCTCCGTTCAAACAAAAGATACGCTCTGCCCAGCTGCCCGGAGCCACAAAACTCGCTTAAAACCAGCGGCGGAGCTAGAATTTTTTTACCGGGGGTGGCCACTGCTATTTTAGGGGGGCCTCACACACACACTGTTCTCAAAGTTGAAATAATAACTAAGCGCGCAGCTCTCAATCGTCTGAGAGGCGGACCACCGGAGACCGGGACCCATGACGTGACAGAGACCACCGGAGCGGCGCTCCGGCCAAATTCAGATTCAGGTTGTATTAGTCAC
>JBBMFX010000026.1:9223741-9236754 GCA_037832545.1 Rhabdalestes septentrionalis
TAAACCAATGGGCAAGTGAGGATGTCAGTAATTGGTGGAGTCCAAGTGTTTTGCCGCGAAACTGGTAGCGTGGCAGGCATTTTGTGGAAAGGGGGTTGCCTTAGGAGGTCCTGAGCGTACAGAATAAGACAGTTGTTAAAAAAACTATAAAGACACGATCTCGTATCTTTCTTTTTATTTTACGTACACCCTCGACTAAACGTACATAAAATGTCCGGATTTGACGACCCAGGAGTATACTACAGCGACAGTTTTGGTGGAGGAGAAGGTGTTGGGGACGAAGGGGCCCTGAAGAGAAGCCAGATTAAGAAACGATTTCGTGAATTTTTAAGGCAGTTCCGAGTCGGCACTGACCGCACTGGATTCACCTACAAATACAGGTAATGTAAGCGCAGGCTGATTTTACATTATGGTTAACAGGTTGTCTTTCGTCGGCCAGCATGCTGAGAAGTAGCTGCTTACTTTGTAGCTAGATAACTTTTTTTCTGGAATCTAGATTATCTCCATAGTTGAACCTTAGCCCCAAGAGTTTGTGCATTTAATTTACCAACAAAGAATAATATAATAGGTTCAAAACGCTTAGACACACTATGTGGCCAAAAGTGTTTGGACGCCTGATCATTACACCAACGGGGACATTAATAATTTGCATAGACTTTTATATGAATTTGTAGAAAATACCTTTGTCTACTGTGTACGATTCGTGATTGGTCTTTATTTCTGTTAATCTCTCTAGATTTTAAGATACGTTTTGCTTATATGGGACTACTGATTTTAAGCTTATAAAATAAGATTATTTTATGAAAGCTCAAATATACGTTTTTCGGTTTGATGTGTATAACTCTTAAAAGTAAGTACAGGCCAATCAGAACATGTTCTGTGGTGTTGGTGGTAAATGTACCAAACACAGGGCAGTTAAAATTGTATGGAAGTTTGTGGCCTAGTGGTCTCTATTCATTGCTCCCCAGGCGCCCCCTGCCTCACATGGCAAATGCAGAGAAAGTATTTCGCATTGTTCAGACGGTCTTATGCTGTGTTCACATGTTACTGTAAGGGGTTAACGTTTTGCTTTGCTTACTAGCCTTTTTAAATGTCATTTTCTTTAGAGATGAGCTCAAGAGACACTATACGCTTGGAGAGTACTGGGTGGAAGTGGAGATGGAGGATTTGGCCAGTTTTGATGAGGATCTGTCAGACTGCCTGTACAAGCTGCCCACAGAGAACCTTCCTCTGGTAAGTACACACTGGGTGTGCACAGATCTAAAAAAGCCTAATAGTGACATGGTAGGTGCGTTTTCTTTTCCTCTGCCACCTGTCCAACAAAAGCAAAGTATAACACTACATAAGAAAAATTACTTTTCTTGAGTGACGCATATTATAAAGTAAAACAAAAATATATACCAGAACATCTATATTCAGTATTTTGTGGCAACAATTTTGGGGGATTTTGTGTGTTTTATCTGACGTGTGCATACGATATCTGCTGTTTTGGTAGCTGGAGGAGGCAGCACAGGAGGTAGCTGATGAGGTCACACGCCCACGGCCTGTAGGGGAAGAGACCGTGCAGGACATCCAGGTCATGCTGAAAAGTGATGCCCACCCTGCCTCAATTCGTAGCCTGAAGGTGAGTTTGTGCTAAAGTCTAACACTTCAGATCTGATAATTTTGTCTGTACTTTAATTTATTCTTTCTTTTAATGATCTATCTAACAGTCAGAGCAAGTGTCTCGTCTGGTGAAGATTCCTGGGATCATCATCTCTTCCTCAGCAGTTAGAGCCAAGGCCACCAGAGTGTGTCTGCAGTGCAGGGGCTGCCGTGCGGTCATCAGTAACATCCCTCTGCCACCTGGACTGCAGGGCTATGCTCTGCCCCGCAAGTGCAACACGTGAGTCCCATATATTTAAGGAAGATAAACCTGGTTTATGGCTCTATACTGTGGCTGTAGTAAGTGTTTCTCTTTCTCCATGCCCTCAGTGAGCAAGCAGGCCGTGTGAAATGTCCAGTGGATCCCTACTTCATCATTCCAGACCGGTGTGTGTGCGTGGATTTCCAGACCCTCCGTCTGCAGGAGTCCCCCGATGCTGTGCCTCATGGAGAGATGCCCCGCCACATGCAGCTTTACTGTGACCGGTATGCATGCTAGGTGCTCTGGATGAGTGCATCTGCTAAATGATGTAAACATAGGCAAAATCCACTTGACAGCATCGTTGGCTGCAGGATACTGGTCAAGAATGGTGCCTGAGTGACAGTAGCAGAACAGTGAACCATCAGATTGGGAGAAAACAAATCAATGTTTCTATTTAACAGAAAGCACAGTCCGTTTGTGTGTGGGGAAGGATGAGTTGAAACTGATATTGATTAAATAAATAAAATAAAAAATAACAGATTCGTAAGCTAGACTGGGTCATTTTTGAGAATTGCCATCTCTGACAGGAAAAGGCAGTGAAACTAGTAATCACAGTCTTTATTGCGACGTGCAAGTTCAGGTCAAATAAGTCATTCTAATCTGAAACTTTGAGTGTATGTATTACTCTGTATTGCCACATGGTTTTCTTTAGCCTAATTGTTTTGGTAGCATTTAAAACTAATTTTGGCTCTGTGTTCTCTCACAATATCAGCAAGTGTTAAGCAAATAGAGTTAGATCAATCTAATCTGCTAGTTGACATTTGACTTCAGATTCAACTAGAAAGCACTTGTAGTCTTTCAAGACTTACATTAAATCCAGTCTGTGTCCATGTAGTTAATTCCATTATGTCATGTAAAATACATGACCTTATAGTGTGCTTTTATGTAGGTTTTATATCTTGGTACCTAATTATGAAGATCTTTTGCTTGTCTTTCAGGTACTTGTGTGATCGTGTAGTGCCAGGGAACAGAGTGACCATCATGGGCATTTATTCCATCAAGAAAGTGGCTCAGGCCAAGGGCAAAGGTCGTGATAAAGGGGCCGGCGTGGGCATCCGCTCTGCTTACCTTCGCGTTGTTGGTATTCAAGTGGACACAGAGGGAGCAGGTATATATATTTATTCCTTTAATTTTTGTTTTAAGTTTCCTACACCAGTTTTTGTTCATCTTTGGTTTTACATTTGGCTTTACCAGGCAGGGGAGCTACTAGCTCAGTGTCTCCTCAGGAAGAGGAGGAGTTGAGGGCTCTGGCTGCTTCCCCCTCCGTCTACGAGTCTGTTGCTCGTTCTCTAGCTCCGTCCATCTATGGAAGTGATGATCTGAAAAAGGCCATTGCCAGCCTTTTGTTTGGTGGCTCCAGGAAGAGGTGAAATGATTAGTATCCTGATTTTAAGCTTTTGTTACAGGTTTACAATGTGATATTTATTTAATGGGCCAGTTACAATAAACATATGTATGTGTTTTTTAGATTGCCAGATGGTCTGACTCGCAGAGGTGATATTAACCTGCTGATGCTGGGAGATCCAGGAACAGCCAAGTCTCAGCTGCTAAAGTTTGTGGAGAGATGTTCTCCAATTGGGGTAAGCCCTGGATAGAAATCCTGTTACAGCAGGCTTTTCGGATAGTTGATTTCTGTCTTGTCTTGTCTATACTTTCCTGTGAAAACTGATTTTTGCTAGAAACCCACCAAAACAATGCACTATTGTCTGTTTATATAAAAATTCCATCAAACACTACTTTTCAGTCACTGATGTAAGATTGTTATTTCTTCTCAGGTGTACACCTCAGGCAAGGGCAGCAGCGCTGCTGGTCTCACAGCTTCGGTACTTAGAGATCCCAACACTCGTGGTTTCATAATGGAGGGCGGGGCCATGGTGCTAGCAGATGGCGGTGTGGTCTGCATTGACGAGTTTGACAAGGTGAAGTACTTTGTCTAAATTTAGTATTATAGCTGTGGTGCTTATAAGAAAAAAAATATATAGTAACAAGTTTTCTTTTGGTTATTTCAAAAAGTACATTCTTTTAGTGCCAACCTGTGCACATCTATACAGTTTGGGGAAACTTTGAAATTTGCAGTTCCAAACCAAAGTTCTGTTGCTTGTATGCCACCTTTTCCTTAAAGAAGCATGTCTTGGGTAAATGGCTACATTTGGGGTGATCTCTTGATTTAACAGTGTGAACCTCGTCTCCAATAAAGTAGCGTGTAAGGTCCAGAAGTTTTGAAATATTGTGTTTCTTTTAAGATGAGAGAGGATGACCGAGTAGCCATCCATGAAGCTATGGAACAGCAGACCATCTCTATTGCCAAGGTACAGAGACTAGTGTTTTTAGCAGACTGTCTTAATTTTAGTTTAAGTCTAGGATTTGCACCAAGCTGTCATTTTCGTTTTTCATAGTTTTGGTCACATCAATACATTTTTTTTCTGGTCAAGTTTCGTTTGACAAAGTCTGATCATTGTACTCTTATTTTAGTCAGAATTATCCAAAGAAAGTTGTATTTTAGTCTCTTGTTTTTTTTAGAAAAAAAAACTAACGCGGTAAATATAGTGTAACTACTTATAAGAAAAGACAAAATAAAAATTGTTTTAATCCAAATTATTTTACAATTCAAAAAAGGTTATCTGATTATATTATTGTTAACTTAGACTCAAGAATACTGTACATCCATTCCAGACACGGAAGACACTGATTTTGAATTTAACATTTACTTTGCCAACCAAATATGTTAGAACTTAGAGGTACACACATTCAGTAGAATAAATAAACATCACATCATTAAAGTACCAAAAAAAGAAACCTTTGTCTGTTGACATAAAACCCACATTTATAAAACTGGCAAAAGTCCTCACTTTCAGTGTGTTTGCCTGAAATTACTGAAATTAATTGTATTATTCCTGAACAAATATAGTCTGCTCAGAATGATTTAGGGTCCGCTTTTTTGCATGACTATAGGCTGTTTAATAAAATGGTGTGTGAGACTTAGTGTTTTTTATTTCTCTCACTGGCACTATATTGGCCCTGTGCCCCAATGCTTTTGGGAACTCAAGATAGGATTCATGTCACAGTGCCTCTCAGTGGACAAAAGTATTGGGGCATAGTGTTGTTCAATTCTACGGTTGAGCCACAAAAGAATGAAAATAAATAAACCATACTTTGTCTTGTATTTATTTATCAACAATATTATGTGATATATCTTAGTTACATGATGCACGTTTACATTGCATCTCGTATCATTTTTGTCATGTGATGAGAATGAGTTGGCGAGGATATTAATCAATAATTTTTGTTGACAAAAGCAGCACTAATGGACCCCGTCCTGTTAACGCTTTGTCCTTTTGAGCATTCCTTAACTGTCTTCCTGTCCTGAAATTAATGGAGAAATTGTTCCTAACCTATTTGCTTTGTGAGCAGGCTGGCATCACCACCACTCTGAACTCTCGTTGTTCTGTGCTGGCCGCTGCCAACTCTGTGTTTGGCCGCTGGGATGACACAAAGGGAGAGGACAACATTGACTTCATGCCCACCATCTTGTCCCGTTTTGACATGATCTTCATCATCAAGGATCACCATGACCAACAGAGAGACATGGTGTGTGAAGATAATGACAGTTGCACACTGCACAGAATTGACAGTACAGCATACCATCTAAAAAAATTTTTTGTATTAGTCTTGTTATTTAAACAGTGTTTGTTTATAGACACTGGCTCGCCATGTGATGAATGTGCACCTGAGTGCCCAGACCCAGACTGAGGGTGTAGAGGGGGAGATTCCTCTGGCCACACTGAAGAAATACATTGCCTATTGCAGAGCGTGAGTGTTTTATACTACCCTGTTTTTATTCTTTTTGAACATTCTCATTATAGTTTCAGGTTGCTTTTAACTGTTCACAAGCTGAATGCACACGGGGCAGCTGGTGGCCCAGTGGTTTGGGAGTTGCCCCTGCAATCTGAAGGTTGTAGGTTTGAATCCTAGGACTGCTGGTGATATGGTCACCACACACTGCACCACACGGCTGCCTGGTGCCTCATAGTATGTGCTGTGGTGTGTTAACTTATGACAATTTTCGTTAAACATGGGGAGGTTTTTGAAATAGCCTGCTTTAACTTAGTTTCTTATACTCAGTTGAAAATTGTCTGGGAGCGGATTGAGTAAAAATGAGAAATTTCCTGCAGGAAATGCGGCCCTCGTCTGTCTGCGGCTGCAGCGGAGAAGCTGAAGAACCGTTATGTGGTGATGAGGAGTGGTGCGAGGGAGCACGAAAGGGAGAGTGACCGTAGAGCCTCTATTCCAATCACAGTCAGGTAATAAAGCAAACAGGAACATGAATCTTGGTAGTATGCTAGGCTAAGAGTTAACAGAAAAGTATTAGTATCATTCTCATAATTAGGACAAAAATGTAAGGGGTTTCCTTGCGCTCCTTGATTGAAATGTCTTGTGAGTAGCAGATTTTGAGCCCTGTGTGTTTTTTGTGGCCTGCTGTTATTTACTGTCTGCCATTTCCACTTGCAGGCAGTTGGAGGCAGTTGTTCGAATTGCAGAGTCCCTGGCCAAGATGAAACTGCAAGCTATAGCTGGAGAAGAGGAGGTTGATGAGGCTCTTCGGCTTTTCCAAGTGTCTACTTTGGATGCTGCACTGTCCGGCAGCCTCTCAGGTGTGTCTGTGTAGGGGGGTGGTATGTAGTGTTTTTGTGAAGTTGTAACTACATACTAAAAGCACGAATTCTGTCCGTGCTCATCTCTGATGGTATTAATGCATTTGTATCATTTTTTAAGTGTATTAAGTGGTGTGTAGGGTAGGCTAATGTTATTTTAGTGATGGTGTCTTTTGCTTCAGCACCACCACTGGGTCTCTGAGTAAGACCCTTAATGCAAGCTGCTCCAGGGAGACTGTCCCCTGTAGTTAAGGAATGAAAGTCTCTTTGGATAAAGGCATCTGCTAAATGCCGTAAATGTAAATGCTGCTTTTCACACCATTAAAATTAAACTCAAGTTTAGGACAAGAAAAGTATTTGACAGTAGACTTGCTTGCTTAAGTACATAAACTGTTTTCAACAAGCCTCATTTACTGTGCTTGCTTATGATTAATGTTGGATGTAGCAAGATCTACTGCAACTCCCAACATTTTGAAGTAATTAGAGGACAAAATACCTTTTTTGCATACTTATTTTACTTGGCCTTGATTAAAATGTTGGAGGTGCAAAAAGCAGTACAGCTGCTGTAACCAAAATAATGAAATTAAAGAAATAGTTATTAGTTGAATGTTGATGACACAGCTGAGTAAAAAGCATAACATGGAATGCTATGTTTTCAGGTGTGGAGGGTTTCACCACTCAGGAGGATCAGGAGATGATTTCCCGCATTGAGAAGCAGTTAAAGAGGCGCTTTGCTATCGGATCTCAAGTGTCCGAGCACAGCATCATACAGGATTTCACCAAACAGGTGAAAATATGCATAATTTCAGCAACTTTTTCAGAAACAGCTGTTCAGTTTTTTGCAGCTCAGTCACTGGCTTTCATTGTTTTATATAAGCAGACCCTCTGCATTTAGAAATTGACAAAGGGGCTGTGGTTAAAGTGTTGGGGTACCTGAATAGCAATACTGTAACCCTTGTTATTTTTTCTTGTCTGTATGCAGAAGTATCCTGAGCACGCTATCCATAAGGTTCTTCATCTGATGCTGAGGAGAGGAGAGCTGCAGCACCGAATGCAGAGGAAGGTGCTCTACAGGGTCAAGTAGATGGTGGATGTGTGAATGTTTAAATGTGTGTGTCCATTTAAAAATAAATATCTGAAACATACTCGGCATATTTCTGTGCACATTGACAATCTTCATTGTCAAATTGTAAATAGTGTAGATGGTATGTTATGTGCACTTTCATCTTATCAAACAATTGTCATTTTGGATCATAAACTATATGTGACCCCAGTCTAAGGATCGTGTTTGCTGTAGCTTTTACTTTAATCAGCAATAATGAAAACAGTGGTGTAGGAATCCATGCTTGTGTGGCTTGCTTTTCAGATTGGGGTTAATTGTTCTTGTTTGGGGAGGTGTTTTGTGTGAATCAAAAAATAATAAAGCATTTTGGAAATGAAATGTCTCACTTGAAGTGCAGTGCAATATCTGCACCCCTACCAAACACACGTCCGAAATACACAACAAAAATTTGTTACATTTTATTGATATAAATATGTATTTACAGTTCATGGCCTTTCATATGAAGACGTGCATATAGAGGTGTATAGGGGAGTTAAAACGTATGATAAAGAGTTACAGTAGATAATCTGTCATGGTACACAACTGGTGAATGTGAAAATCAATGCATAGAGACACTTGATTATCTTGCATTTTTATAATCGTTTTTTTTTCTAGAATCAAAAAGCTTGGAGAGTAACATCAGTGTGCTCGTCTTTTCAAATGGCATATACTCCCATACCAACAGTCACCAATGCAGCACACACTCCTAATGTGAACTGAGCAGCTGCAGATCTGGAAAAGCCTAGTAATGATGTGGAAGATGCATTTCGTTTTCCATTGTCACCTAAGTCGATAAAAGCATTTCGGTCAGTTTCATCTTGTAAAATTTTTTTTAGGTGTACATAAAATGTACATTTGAATTGTTGCTTATGAGAAGCAGTGATATTATTGTTACCTGAAGCCTCTTCTGTTATGCTCAATGTCCTCTGCAGGTCATCAAACATCTGTTAAAGAGGATATGTTTAAGGTTTCTGAGTCATTGTAAACCACAGCCTACAAAAATGTCTTCAAACATACTGTAGTTAAGTTTGATAGTCCTGAGAGAGATCAACTTCAGAGAGTAATAACAGTATTTTTTTTTATTGTTGCAGCTATAATTTACTAGTGTTTATTATAGGAGAGTAAATGTATTGTCACTTTAGGTAGTACTGTAGTTTTAGACTTCATTATAGTCTATTCTATAGTAGTGTCTTGCACTATTGTGTTTACTATAACAAATATGCAGTTGCACATATCCAGAATTACATAATTGAATTACTTTTCTGATGTAGGCAAATGTGTAGTTTAGCATGTTTGCCCAGACATACAATCACAATGCACTACAACAATCAGTACAGCATTCTAAGGTAATAAAACGGGTGGTTTTCCAGATTAAGCCTAGTTTTGGACAACTATTATGACTGACAGTTTTCCTGTGCAAAAGTCTTAAATACTTGTGAAAGTATTTAAAATTCTATATAAATTCCCACATTTTTTTTTTACTAAACATACTAAATTATATTAAAAATACAATAAAACCATTTAACAGTAAATAGTGATTATGTAGAGTATATCAGTGTTCTCCTTGTGGAAGCTCAGTATAATTTCCATCAGAAACTTGGTTTGACTCAATTAGTATATCGTTACATCAGGAAAATTCACAAATCCATACAATTCCTGGAGGCAGCAAGGAAAGATCCCAACGTGTGTTCACATTACCAGCTCACAAAGTATCAGCTACTTTTTAAAAATACTTTTTTACTGCTTTTTTGCCTTTAAGGACACGTGCTGAGAAAAATGGCTTTAAACAATTTGCATAGGTGCCTTTTGCACAGTACTGTATAAGTATTATAGCAGCATTATAACAGTATTTAAGTTGTCACAAAAATGAATCTTTTGTAGTTTATTGACAGTATTGTCTATAGGTACACTTCAACTTTAAGAGACAGAATGTAAAAAAATAAAGGAAATCACTGAAATTTTAAAAGAATGTATTTGTATAATGGTGCAGAAAAGAAGTATTTGGTCATTAACAAAAGTTCACCTTGGTTGGCAATGAGAAAGGTCATATGTCTCTTGTAAGTCTTCACCAGGTTTACACTGTTGTGGGTATTTTGGCCCATTCTTTCATGCAGATCTCCTCTAGAGCAGTGATGTTTTCGGGCTGTCACTGGGCAACACGGGCTTAAAACTCCCTCCACAGATACCCTATTGGATCGAGGTCTGGCGACTGACTAGACCACTCCAGAACCTTGAAATGCTTATTATGTAATCATTCCTTCATTGCCTGGGTGGTAGGTTTGGGATCATTGTCATGCTGAAGGATACAGCCACATTTCATCTTCAATGCTCTCACTGATGGAAGGAGATTTTTGCTCACAATACATGGCCCCATTCATCTTTTCTTTAATACAGTTCAGTCGTCTTTGTCCCCTTTGCAGAAAAGTAGCCCCAAAGCATGATGTTTCCACCCCCATGCCTCAGTGGATATGGTGTTCCTGGGATGCAACTCAGCATTATTGCCCTCCAAACATCCAGATGGTCTCTGGCAAACTTTAGACAGGCCTGGACATGTGCTCTCTTAATCAGGGGGATCTTTCGAGCACTGCAGGATTTTATTACATGACGATGAAGTGTGTTATTAATAGTAACCTTTTTTTTACTGTGGTCCCAGCTCTCTTCAGGTCATTGACCAGTTCTCTTGTTTAGTTCTGGGCTGTTTCTTCACCGTTCTCACGAACATTTGTACCCCACAAGGTTTGACCTTGCGTGGAGCCTCAGGTCGAGGGAGATTGTCAGTGATCTTGTATTTATTCCATTTTCTAATAATTGCTCCAATATTTGATCTCTTCTCACCAAGCTGCTAGCCTATTTTAGATTGGCTCATTCTAGTTTTGTTCAGGTGTATCTTGTCCCTGGTGTTTTAGGCCATGGTGGAGGTTGGAGTCTGACTGATGGTGTGGACAGGTGTCTTTTATGCAGATAACGATTTCAAACAGGTGCCATTCATACAGGTAACAAGTAGAGGATGGAAGAGCTTCTTAAAGAAGAAGTAATAGGCCTGTGAGGACCAGAATTCTTGCTTGTTTTTGGGTTGTAAATACTTTTTTCTGCACAATTATGCAAATAAAATCATACCTGGATCTTTTTTACATTCTGTCTCTTACAGTTGAAATGTACCTATGATAAAAAATTATAGACCTCTCTCGTTGTTTTAAGTGGGACAACTTGCACAATCAGTGGCTGCCATATACTTTTTGCCCCATTGTAATCACTTACTTATATTTGGATTACTGATACCCACTCTCTTGCTCAACTTACCTCGATATTGAACTCGAAAGACCTCACTGCTTCATCCAGGACCTTCTTACGCTCCTCCTCCATCAGTTCGATGCTGTTCATGCGGCTCCTGTACAGCTGCTTAAAACGGTGAGGACTCGTCACTCCAGGGAAGGAGAAGAAGGCCACGCCCTCATTGCCGCTGGAACCCATGACCTTCTGAGTAATCTTTCCCAGAACCTGACCCCCCGACAGGTCACCAAGGTAACGGGTGTAAGCATGAGCCACCAGGAGGTTGGGATTATCCCTGCCAATCTAATTCAAAGACAGAAGAGCCCACACTGTAAGTCAAATGACCATACATGGCACTTTCATATCCTTATTTAGAGTGATCGTGGGTGGATTTCCTCAGAAAGTAGCACCATAAAGCCTAAATACACTCACAGTGAAACTGCATTCACATAGCACTCCAAAAAAGGCCTTTTACACAGGAAATCCTCTAGGTACAAAACTGTCCATGATTTGTTTTCTATGTGTAAAAGCTTCAACTATGTGCTACTGCTCTAATTCACAGCACTTTAACACTCACATATTAAAGGATACTTATTAAAGAGATTATATCAAATGTACACAGTTTTGCACTTTGCCTCAAACAGGGCATATTAGACAAGATGTTTCATGGCCAAAGTATGCTTTTTTAGTGTCGCTTGCGTGCTCTGAAACTAACATTTCATCAATTAGTCCTGAGCATCTCTAAATAATCACACACACACCCTATTTCACAAAATTAAATCATCTCAAATCAGCTTATTTTCCAGCAGTTTCTATATCCATTTATGTGTATTCCTTTCATTGTAGCAGATCAGGTTATGAATCAAGGAGAAAATCGTACCAATGCAACATTTCTGTAATTCAAAATTATGTCTCTCTAAATCATGTCTCTCATGTGCTGTACTTTGTGGTCAGCTGTACCTCTCTAAGTCTCTCTATGTATCTGACTGTTGCCGCCGGTACTGTAATTCTCTTCCTCCACTGAGGGCCAAAGAAAAACTCAAGGTCTCTCTCGAGAGACTCCAGTCTGGCCAGCTCCTGGGGAAAATAGATGGGCTCCACAGCTGGGTGGCCTGAGTTCTTGTCCAGCTCATCTTCCAGTGCTCGGTAGATCTCATAGAGAGAACAAAGGAGGAGCTGCATGCAGAGAGAGAGAGAGAAAGAGAGAGAGAGAAAGGCTTGAGTGCTGAGCTTGCAGGTTTAGAGAACTGAGTTCATTCTTTGGAAAGGAAGTGGAACAAAAGTTTATCTGAGGTCAGCTGTTAAACAGTTATGCTGTTTCTGAAGGCAGAGCTGACTGGGGGAACAGAGACTAGCAGTTTTATGAAGTGTTATCCTAATCCTAATAATATTATAAGTCTGCATTCTTAAAGGGCAACAGATTCCCATAATTGCTCAGTAGTAATACCTTATACTGAGGCAGAGTGATCTGTCCTTTCTGGTAGTTCAGCATCAGCTGGGTGTTTTCAGCACGCACATGGCTGTCTTTCGTCACCTCTTTAATCTGTTCTGACAGATCACTGTGAAGATAAATTCCATGTTCAGTGTTAGTGTATGGTTCATAATGAATATCATGTTATTACGCAGCAAACAGACTTTACCATCCCTGTAAAATTCACAATGTCATCTCAGCAGGATTTAGAACAGCAAAGACTACCTATAAATTAAAAATGATAACTGTTTATAACTATTTGCAAACAGTAATTCTAGAACAACCATAATGTTTATTTCATGTATAATTATTCTTCTGCTGTAGTATTTTTACCTCTATGTCAGATCTGCATCAGTGTCACACAATATTTGTCCCACAGTAATCCACTATATAAACATACATTTCTTTATATACTCCTTCAAAGAGCCTATCTTTTAAAGTTGTCTTGATTAATAACACTCCAGGCCTCCTAGAGGCTCTCATTTTTAAATTAGTACTTGTACATTTGTCTTGTTAAAACACACTGTGACCTATGAAATATTCAACATTAAAATGTCCATTTTTAGTGACAGGTATACTGGTCATTTATATGTATATATATGTATATATATG
>JBBMFX010000026.1:9239539-9259103 GCA_037832545.1 Rhabdalestes septentrionalis
TAGTTGACCTTAATTAATAAATATATTACATTTGGCTGAAATTTTAAATTATATTTGATGTAATATGTTACCAATGGCATTTTTGGACAATATTCAATGCACAATATTAGTTCATTTTACTGCATTGGAAAAATGAACATAAAATTCTAAATGTGCCTTAAGGTTTTTTTCTCTCAAAATGTTACAATCATCAAATAAACTGTATCGGTGTATTACAATGTATTACAATAAGGATGAGAATCACATAATTTGACCAGAGGCACACAGACATTTGCAGATGATTGTATAACAGTGTTATGCATCAAAGCATAATATCATAATTAATATTATATATAATTAACTTTGAGAAAGTATGCATATAATATTGAATCATTGTCTTTATTGCAGGTGGCTGTGGTGGACACTCCTGACTGGTTCTACTCGGAGAGCTCCCCTGAGGAAGTGCACCATCAAATCTCTCAGTGTGAATCTCTGTCTGCCCCAGGACCCCATGCACTGCTGCTGTGTGTCCCTCTGCATCGGCCAAATGAGCAGGATCTCCTGGCTCTGGACGCTTTAGAGAAGGTGTTTGGTCCGGAGTCTATTACCAAACACACTATTATTCTCTTCACTCACAACGGACATCTTTCGAAAGATCTTACACTAGAGGAGCACTTCAGCAGTGAGCGCAAAGACTTACTGGAGCTGGTGCAGAAGTGTGGAGGCCGCTATCAGGTTCTACCAGTCCAAGCAGAAGAAGAGGAAAGTGAGAAGGAGAAGGAAAGGAGCAGTGTGGAGCAGTTGCTGGAGCAGGTAGAGGAGATGGTGAAAGAGAGCGGGGAGGAGTTCTACACCTTCTCTCCGCTCGTGCAGATGGATTTGGGAGTGAGAGGGAGGAATAAATCAGAGGGGAGCGAAGAGGAAGACTTGTCTGCTGAAATAGTGAGGAGGAGGAGAGGGGTAGAGGAGGAAGAAAAGTGCGGGGAGGTGGCTGAGGGGAGCGCAGATGGTCTGGAGGTGGTGGAGGATAAAGACTGTGCTTTATCTCCTCCCTCACCTCCTCCATCGCTCCTGCGCTGGCTGTGGGACAGCATGGTGGAGTGGGTGCTGTGGCTGCCCAGTCTGCTTAGGGGCAGCACATTACTTGGTTCTTTTGTGGGGTTGTTCATTGGGGGGGCATTTGGTGGAGCCATGGGTGCTACAGTGGGCTCTGTGGCCACTGAGGTGGGCAGGAGGAAAAAAACCCAGAACACAAAATCAAAATGACTTTGCACACTACTTTATAAAATCTGCCACAATTTGTTGTGAACAGATGGGAACAACCAACACATATTATTGTTCGTTCTCAAGGCTGTTACTGGGACTAGTAGTCCTGGAGTACGTCTGCTCTGCACGTTTAGGTTACGCTTTCGTGTTCCCTGCTCTAATGCACCTACTTAAGCTCAGGAAAGGACTCGTTAATTAGCTGATTAGTTAGATCGGGAGTACTGAAGTGGAAAAACACCTGCATGTATTTGCTAATGGAACAAAACCTTGCATTTACACTGTGTCAGAATTGCATGATGAATGGAAAAATGATTTAGAAAAACATCTTACAACATTAACGCTTATAGAATGTTTTTTGTCTCCTGTTACATTTTAAGTTACTTCCTATTAAGTTACTTTTTTGGAGGTGCAACGCTTATAGAATGTTTTTTGTCTCCTGCTGCATTTTAAGTTACTTCCTATTAAGTTACTTTTTTGGAGGTGCAACATTTTATTCTGTCAGATATGCAGGAAAGAGCAACTCCTGGACCACAGAACTAAACCCCCCCAAAATTCTCTATAGTAATTTAAAGCTTTTAAAATATGTATTAATCAAAGTGTGTGTGTGTGTTTTTGTATATATACGTGTATACATATATGGTTGCTGTTGGAGCAAAGCCTTGTGTCTGATTTGCTACATCATTTGAACGTGCAAACATGCAGTTAAAAACATTTTTTAATTTCATGTCTATCAACCTATCAGAAAAAAGTATTTTTAAATGAACATTAATTTAATAATGTTGCTACAGAGTTACTTTTTTCTCATAATAAAAGGTTTTGTTGCAGCTGAAACAAAAATATGCCGTTAGTCGGACCCCAGACTTTACAGGAGAAGGAGCTTTGAAGGTAAATTAAGGATATACGATTTAAAGTAATTCTGGACCATTTTTATATGCATACTCACCCACACATGTGTCTGTGTAAAAGCAGGCTTTAGATAAAGTCATAAAGGCACTCAGAGTAGATTTATGAGCACCTTAAGCCTCCACACTGAAGCTTTTGTGTTTTTGCAGTTTCTGGGTGGACGTAGTAGAGAACGTTTCAGGCCTTGGCCTAACATTGCTTCTTTATTGTGGTAAATTACTCCCAGACCCAGTCATCAAAATAAGTGTTTTTAAAGCCTTGACGGCTATGATAGGATAACAAAACTTATGGCTGTAATATCTCTGTGTGTGCGGGTGCCTCTGTCTAACATTCGCCAACATACAGTATCAGTAATAAAAGTGCATCAGACAGCTTTCAGCAGCGTATCAACCACGCAGGTTCTGGCCTGTTCATATGTTTACATGATTTTGCAGCTGCACATCTTTCCAGATGCAAATGTACATTTTTAAAAAAGAATTTTCTTTGAAGTCGGAGGAGATCCTGCGATTACGCTGATTAAATATTCCAAATAATGAATTGATTACCAAAAGTACTGAACCATTTGGCAGTGTGCGGCATATTAAATCCTAACCCGCAGTGACATTTGTGTTCACTTTCCTCATGTTTTTACCAGCTCTGGTCAAGGCATGTGCTTCTATAGACTGAAGGCAAATGAAATAAAATAAACCAAACTTTTAAATCTCAGTCGTGATCATTCAAGGTGCATCTACTGTAGATTCATATGGGTTCTATTGTAACTGAAAGAAATCTCCTGTGGAGTCTGTTACCAATTTCAGTTAACAGTGGGGTAGTCGGCACTGCGTGGAGACGTTACACAGCAAGGCCCTGCGCTACACACACTGTGGACGTTTTCTGATCCCCAGAGAAAATCACTGGACTTTTCCACTGCACTTGTTTAGTATTTGTCTGTGTCAGATGGCTGAGATTCTTTGCTGAGATTTTTATTTGCAATGCACCTTCTTTTTTCTGTTGCTGTATGAAAAAATGAAAATAAAACAAAGGAATCTGAATAATCTAATTTGAATTGAGTAATTTTGTACTGATTCATATTCTAAGGTGATATGATTATATGATTTTAAATATTTAGCACAACACATGAGGAATAATATAAAAGAGACTTGGGCAGACAAAAATAATCTGATTTGATTATGTTAACAGAAACCAAAGCGTGAGGGAGATGATAGAGAAATACGAGATGTTTATGAGCCGGTTTTCTAAATAAAGTTCTTGCCTACCAGTGGCTGTATCCTAGGGAGTGCAAGATCGGTAGATAAGTGTGTAGAGAGAGGGGTTTTGTGCCATTTGGAGAAATGACAGCCGGCAGATAGAGATGTAGAGTTATAGCACTCCTCTTCTCCTCTAACCCCTCCGCCCGCACACTCGGTCACTCACTTGCTCATGCTCTCTTTTGTCAGGGCAGGTTTATGGTTTTGACATTGATGTAAGTGATAGTCTGCTAAACCCATCAGTCAAAAAAAAACCATCCCTGAATTTGTGCCTTCGCTACGGCAAGGCGTTTCCGTACGTGGGTGGTCCACCCGGGGAGAGAGAGGGAGAGAGAGAGAGAGTCAGATAGAGAAAGAAGTAGATTCGCTCTCATGTTTCTGAGAGAGGGAGAGAGGGAGGGAGGCAGGCAACTTGCTCTTGGATAAACATCTGCCTTCCAGATGTGGTCTCTGCAGTTGTTTGAAACTGGGAAAAAATTCAGAATTAAAAATAAGGAAAAATTGGTGCTAAAGAGATTTTTATTGTCTGAGATTACGGATGAAGTACAATAGAGATTAGGCCATAGTGGGTGGTGTGTGTGTGTGTGTGTGTGCGTGAGTCAGTCTGTGCTGTGTGGACAACCCCTCAGATGCTCTGACTCAGAGACGGTGCAGGAATGATGGAGTGTGGTCCCCTGCGCGCACACATTTGTGAATAGCGTGTTTAAAAAGGAACACCTGTCCAAATATTATTCTGTCCTATTGGACATGCGTCTGGGAGAGGACAGCGAGGGAGAGGGAGAGAAAGAGAGAAAGAGATGACAGAATGAAGGAGGGACATTGGATAGGAGCAGGAGAAGCAGTGGAAAAATGAAAAGGAGGAGATGGTGAATTAGGATGGGGGAAATAGAGAGCTGGAGAAAAGAGAGACAAAACAAAGACAGTGGGACTCTGCATGTGTTGACTCACATCACTGTCACACAAAAAAAGGCAAAAAAGTATTTAGGTAATAGGGTCTAACTGTGTATGTGCATATTATATGTTACTATGATGTTATAAATAGCATTCATTAACAAAATGGGGTTATATATTTAGATGGAATAGCATGTAATAATAATTTCATATGGTCTCATAAAACAGCGTGTTAGAGTAAAACAGAGAGATGCTGCTACATGGTAAAATGGAATAGTCTGTCATAGATTTATTGGGTCATGTGAAACAGTATCTTAGAATAATGTGGTCGAATGTATATTAAATATTTAGTGATATGGAACATTGTGTCAGGTACTATTTGTGTGTCATGTAATAAAACTGTCATATGATCACACAGACGAATGCTATATAACAGTGTTATTTGGTAAAATTATATACTTACATGAAGCACCGTATACAGTCCACTATAACTCCAACATATTTAAAACGGTTTGGGGGTGCTTCCTCCAGGCCGACCCTTGAGCGCTGACACTAAACTGATTTGTATGTATGTGCGACACAGGCCAGGGCCCCAGTGAGCCATGATTAAGGCAGCAGAGTCGGTAAAATCTCCTCTTGCCACAGAGGAGCAGCCGCCTGTGGAGGCCACAATATTTCTGTGTTATCATCACGCCCCGTGGGCTGGAAACGAATGAAAACCCAAAAGGAAATAAACAGGATGACACACTCTTTCCCTGAAGCGCACGCAGTCTTCCCCTTCAGCTGCCAGCATGCACTCTGTACACCGCAAAAGCTCTAAACGCTAATATATGGAGATGAATCATAGCACAATTGTATTCTTTCAAGAAAAAGCAAACTCATCTGTGCCTTTGGTAAGCTGTGGGTATTATAATCATATACATTTGGAAGTCAGAAGTCAGTTGCTGGACGTCACAACAACACTACTGGAAATGAACGACTTGGCTGAACCTGCGAACCGATGATAGCTAGATCTGTGTGTGTGGATAGCCTGTAAACTGTGATCTATGCTCAGCAGAGATGCTGGCCCCCTCAAGGAAAATTATTTTATAATGTCACATTTGTTGATCTGCAAGTTATATATTAAAAATGTAACGTGTCTAAGTTTTCTCCTCGCGCCATAAATCAGCGAGTCGCTGTTAGCGGCCTACACAGCTAGGCACACCAAAGCCAAAACACACACTACTGGTGATTCACTATAAACTGTGTTGTTCTTCTAAACCATGCTGGTGTCCAGTGGCTGGCCTAGAGAAAGAGGGAAGATGGGCTCCACCCGCCCGCACTCGTCCTCTCATCTTTTTCCTATTAGCTCTGTTTTGCTGTTCCTCCCTGTAGTGTGTGCATGTGTCTGGCCTGCAGTGGTTTACAAAGAAGGCCTGAATCTGTTCAGTGTCCTCTGTCCGGGTGTGTGGCTTTCCAAAGTGGGGACAGAAAGCCAAAATAAAACTTGTTACGTCAATGAAATAATGACTCGCACACCTAGAGCAATGGCAAAGCATTGGCTCCATTTGCTGTCGGCAGCAGAACAAAATGATATTAAACACAAGAAAGGAAAATTAGGGACTGAAAGTTTAACATTTCCTTGGTAGGCCATTCTCAAAAGTGCATGCAACTATGTGAATGACTCTAGCTTCTACTGATGGATTTCAAACAGTCCGTAAAGCTTGGATAAATGTTAAGGCCAAAATACTAATAAATAACAAAGCACACTCCCCAAAAAGATCCCCCTTGTAACGCCCCGTCCAGAGCTTATTTGTGTGCACGCACACACTCCAACCCGTTAACTTTTACAAGAAGCTGGCAAAACTTCAGCACATAAAACGGTAGTGTTTATTTATGGATTTTTTTTCTGCCAAACAAACGCTCTTGGTTTTTAAGAGATTTGCCGTGGAAGCCAGGAGTTCAGCCAGACTCGGTAATCGGTGGCAATCACGTTTTTATTTGAGCAGATAGTAAAATAAACTGATAAGAATGATAGCAGACTGAGAGAGCAGAAAAAACAGACACGGCAAAGCAAGAGAGGTAGCTTCAAATCAAAAACTGGCAGGCTGTGTGCAACCTCACCTGGAATAACAAACACAAGTTTACGACTACCAGGGGATACACAGTGAAAGCTTCAAAATGTGCACAGACTTCATAAGAAAGTCAAAATATGGCTTCCATGGCCAAGTCTGGGCCAAAGACAATAGGTGCTAAGATACCAAGCCCTAGAGGAAAACCACAACAGTCAGTAACATGTTATGGGCAAATGCACTTGCCATGAAGTCCTGAAATATGAATGTTATTCATGGTCTAATATACACCAGCAGTCACCAACTCTGCTCCAGGAGATCTGTGGTCATGCAGAGTAAGGCTCCCAAATCCATTAAACTTGATCTAGTCATTGTATTCATTTTCCAAGATGCGCTGAATCAGATATGGAAGATCTGAAGGTGAAACATTAAGCAACTGTTCTTCAGGAAGAGGGTTTGTAACCATTGGCTTAGAGTTTGTGTGGAAGTTTAAATATGTCTGGTAGACCTGAGAAAATGCTTGTACAGCTGCACAATCAGGTCCTTCAATAAGTCTTCAGTGGAAGGTGATGCCACGAACCAGATGAGGAGAGCATGTCAGAGGACAGAAGAAGACTGCAGAGCACGTTATATTAATATGAATAGAAATGATGGAAAGTAGGTCTGGTTTTCCAGCAGAGAAGAGTACTGCTGATGGACAAGAGGCAATTACATGACAAGAGCTGCTCTAAGACAAGACAGCGAAGCAGATCAAAACATCCACTGCATATGAAAATGAGAGAGAGAGTGTCTGTGAGGACTTTCAGGACTGCAGCACTGCAAGGCTTTGAAAGACACAGAAGACAAAGAAGGGGAGAGAAAGCATGTGTGTGCTTGGTTTTAAAGAGTGTTGTGGTTTTACCACACACACCTCCCGTGAATGCAGCCTTGAGAGATCTCAAAGAGAGGCTAATGTGAGGACTAACAAGCCTTTCCCCTAAATCAGTACAGGACGAGGGGCTTAGTGAGGATCCGAGCAGGGCTCTGCCTGATTAATCGCGAGGGCCTTGCCAGCTGACAAGTGCCGCTGGGAGCACACGGGTGCGGTGAGACTCCTTTTTGAAGTTGGGGGAGATGGGGGGGGTACGGGTCGTGTTTGAACACCCGGCTGGGAGACCTGCGCTCTTTGTAATGGACCCCGTCCTGCGGTCGGAGAGCGGCTAAGGGTCAGGCCAAAGCAAGCATGCTGTTCCTACCATTACACTGCTCTGGGAGAGGGTTTCTGGCAGAGGTGTAAACTACGTCAGTGTTTCTCTTCTCAGATTCACCAGGCGATCGATGTTTTGCTCTATCCCATCTTTTAACACACCTGCACTGAGCCATGAAGAACACTGAAAGCTGGTACAGGTGTACTGGGAGCTAGATTAGAGCAAAAATGTGGGCCATGTGTTGGGACCTGAGGACTGATTTAACATTCACTAGAACTCATAATACATGGGAATATGCCTTTACCATTAGCAACCCATCTGGAAGTGTATACTCACTAAAAAGCACACAGTGTTTGTACAATATGTTGGAGTTAAACATTTTCTTATCATTTTATGTGAACTTGTGATGCAAATTAACAGATAAACCAGATGAACAAAAAACATCTCAATCAGACCTCATCAAGGTGACAGAGAATTTGAAGACAAAACCTTAAGCTTTTCTACACTTTCCACTACATGGGCCATTACCTTCAGAAAAATAATGTTGCCAGTGTAAGACTAGTTGCTTGGGGCAGAAAAAGGTCTGCCATAGTGTACTCATGGTTGCAACTAATAGAACTGAGGAAATTAGGTAAATCTACCTAAAACATGAAGGTGCACTCTTAATTAGATTTTAAGTGAAATTGCTCCATTAGTGTCAGTGGGTTAAGTGTTTATGCAGCCAGCTGTTTTGGTGATGTTGATGTCAGCAGGTTTAACCTGAGATTGGACTTCAGCACTGGTTTCTGGATCCCATGTTAAGGACCAGGTCTGCGCCAAGACAAGCCGAGATCTGGCGTGAGAAATCCTCCCGGCACTTCATCTCACACTCTCACTACATGAATGGGAGGAGGACACAGTCAACGGCTTCCACTTCATGATGACGTCATGACGTCATGTCAGCTCAGTTGGTGCAGTCATGCAGTTCATGGCCTGTATCATTTGAATCATACTCAGTCAGATGATCAGGAAAAGCCTGAAGGGATGAAGACAATGGAACGACCACATCAGACGGGACTGCTTCAAATTGGGATGGAGAGAGCAACATTAGGGCTAAATGGACCAGGCTGTAAGACATCTTGTCCTGAGCCCAGCGCCCGATTATAAATAAGTTCTCAAAGTGAGTGACTAAGCCCTAACCAAAGCATAGCAGAGCCTGGAAAATCAGAAAAGGCGTAGAAAGACAGCCCACTCTCGGCTTGATGTCTTATCATCTGTATACTGAGGGTATTATCCTGTCACACCACTTCAAAAAGGGAGCAAACGAAAAACATGCGTTCACAGGGCTTTGAGCAATAACGGAGGCCACAGGGCCAAGGGCCGTCAGAGAGCGCAACAGAACACTCAGTGGCGGTACTGCTTGAATCCTGTTTCAGCCTGACACGGTCCAGCTCCAGCACAGTAGAAACAGAGGCCTTGAGCCCCCCTCCGGCCCAGAAAATGAGAGACAAAAAGATAAAAGAAGAGAGTGTGAGAGAGAGACCTTCAATCTTTAATGAAAGGCAACAGCCGAATGTGCTGGATCTCTGATTTGCGGTGTGGTCCCTTTGAAAGAAAACATTCAGCATGAGAATGTTAGAGAAATCACGACAGTTATTGCATTAGAAAAGCAAAGTTTTGCAGGGTGGCACTGGCTGCATTTATTTAAGGGTGGTAAGGGACTGGCAGAAGCATTCTTCCCCATCTGTGGAAGAAATCTCCTTCCCCTTGCCACCAAATTGTCAAACAGAAAATGAGTCATAACAGTTTTTGACACCGTGAATGAGACCATGAGGGATTTTCTCCATTCATCATGAAAGGACTATTATTCTAGTAGTCTAACAGTCTATAATTAACATTAATTGTGTAGTTAAATAATACATTCAGTTTACATACAGTTTACATTCAGTTTACATTCTATTTTGGAATGTGGCACTTAAATTATATTTGCCTTTATTGGATAGAAAACACATACAAAATGAAGTGATGGACACCTCAAGTTAATGTTGTATTAAAGTTACTGCCACAACTGCAGTGACTATGTATATCCAATTCAAAATCACTCTTCAAAGTAGTACCCACACTTACTGATATGTTCCTGTGTATGCTTGTTCAGCAGCTAGTAACATTAAATAGATGAATACATGTCCCTGTGCCATGTGAGCACCCACTGTGTGTGACGTGATGTTTTCTTAAGCCCTCTAATTGGTAAAATGGGACTTCAGACACATTAAGACTTTTCAAGTACCCACAGACATCCTCAACAAAAATATAAAGGATGGTTTATCTTTCCACAAAATTGTACTCTTTTCATTCAATTCAAATCATACTTAACTATTGTACAACCCTATTTATTGCAGCGTAGTCCAGGAGAAATGTACTTTTACTGAGATTTGCATTAGTCAAAAATTTAAGATGTGACCAACCTTGCAGAAAACACTAAATGTATAATAATAGTTCAGTAATATTGTAACATAATTTGTAAGATAGTAACAATCTGCTTTAAGTTTAATTGATATTTTATGTATGCGGTTTACGTGTATTTGCTCTTTTATGAGTATAGTCAATCCTATATCCTCACGCCACTGCTCTGTACTGGCTGATTGATTTGTTTTAGTCGTATCATACAATCTGTTTCAAACACCAATCAGAATCCAAATCCAAGTAATTACATCCTGATAAGGAAACACATGGACTGAATTAGGGTCACTGGTTTGGTAAATGGCCAAAAAATTTAATCACTTTTACTGAACCGCTAAAGAAAGTAATAGAACTGATAAAGCATTTAGCATATAGGAATGTGAGAGTTAATGAACAGATATTCAGGAAGCGGGAAGCTGGTTCTGATAAACAGTCGTGAGCCTAGTTATAGCCACACTAACCTCTTTATCCTATTTATTCTTCAGCACACATGTGCTCACTAATGCTCTAACGTTAAATCACTTGTGCTTTATTGTAGTGAAGTTTGTTGTAAGATACTTACTTATTCTTAAAAACAAGTAAAGCTCTCACACTTTACAGCCCTGTTAAAACTTAATGCCTTAACTGAAGTGTTGGCCCGTGTATTTTATTCTATGCACCTGAATTAATATCTAAATAGTGATTCCAGTATTTAGATACTAGAGGCAGAGACTCAGTTCTGGAATAATCCTTCATCTCCCACAAAAATATCTATTTTAATTGAAAAATGTTTAATACACAAATGTGTATGTTAATGTAATAGAATATAATATAACTATAAGGGATGTAACCATATTCACATTGAACCGTTCTGTACGAGGCTTTCGGTTCGATATGCAACACAAACCGAACATCCATCCATCCATTTTCTTCCCCTGTATCCCGCACTCAGGGTCCGGGGGGGCTGGAGCCTATCCCAGCTGCTACGGGCGAAGGAAGGGTACACCCTGGACAGTCGCCAGCACATCACAGGGCCACACAGTCACACTCACACCTAGGGCCAATTTAGTATGCTCAATCAGCCTATCCCCAACCAAGCATGGTTTTGGCGGTGGGAGGAAACCGGAGCTCCCAGAGGAAACCCACGCCCAACCCGTGAGTCTAACCCTGGACCTTCTTGCTGTGAGGCAACAGCACTAACCCCTGTGCCACTGTGCTGCCCTACAAACCGAAAAATTCATTTAAGACTTCTAGAGTCATATTAGAACCTCGCTTCGCCACATGCTGCAATTTTGAGTCAACCCACGAAATTTTACTTGCAGAGGCTCTACAAGAACTGTAATTGAAATATATTTCTGAAAGACACAATTGTGTGGCATATTGGTACTGTCAAACACAATACCCAAAACCACTAAGCTTAGGTAGACAGGATTACCAGGATTCATGTCCACGATAGCCTGTGTACCACTAAATTAAAACACATAAAACCCCCCAAAACACGTTCCCAAACACACAATAACACACAAAATAACCACAATAACGCCATTTGCCCCCAAGTACACAAAACAGTCCCCACCACAACAATAAACAACAACAATTAGAACGTCCCAGGTGGGAACGGTGCATGCTGTCTCTTGTGAGAAGGTGTTTTCCACATCAGGTGACATTGTCACATGAAGCAGATCTGTGCTGTCTGAAGAAAATGTGGACACACAAATTTTTCTGCAAAAAAAAAAATAAATTATTGAAACTGAGTTCCATATTAAAAAATGTTCTTTTCTTTCTTTTAGTTTATAACTACTAAAATATTACATTAATTTATTTTATCAGGAGCTTTTGTTTTTTGCTTATAAAGGAGGTTTTATTTTATTTGCTACTGAAAAGAAACCCCAGAAATGGGTAAAGAAGAGCTCCATCATTGTTTAAAGTAAAAGAAAAAAACAAGATCATACTTTTTTTTATTGTCTTATTAAATAAAAAAAGTCAAAGAAATTTTCTGGATTTTTTACATTTTTATTTTTGCTGTATCTAACACATACTGAACCTTGACACCACTGTGTCGTACACTTTTTAAAAAATGAACAAGGAATGTTTATATTTAAATTCAGTTTACTTACAATAATTGTGTTTGTTGACTTGAAATGTTTTTTTCTATTAAGGTCCACGTAATTATGTCTCAACTTTGTTTTCAAGTTTCATAATTAAAATTTGTGGAACCTGTTGACAAGAAAAAAATAATTAAAGTGAAGGTTTCGTTTTCTTTGAGTGTATCGAACCGAACCATGATTTTTGTGAACTGGTACACCCCTAATAACTATGTAATTATAGTATATAGCTATATATTTTAAAATATTCTGTATTATATTGCCATAATATTTTTATAATATTAATAATCATCATCATCATCACATGTCACACACATGTCACTAAAATTTTGTTTACTTTATAAGTGTCCCCAATATCTTAATAAATCTTGCTACAGTTTTCAAACATACAGTACAATCTGATGTGTGTCGTGCAGTGAAAAGTAAACTTGAAAGGATACATTGTACTATATGTGTACTGTAGAACTAAAATATTATTTTTGCTGAAATCTTGCATATTTCGTAAGACACATATGCAGTTTCAGGTAAAGGTTTGGACAGAATTTGTTCATTTTGGATCTGGGGCTGAAAGGACAGCAGGTAGAATTAGGGTAATCAATGAGGATGTTCATGATGTGATGAAATTGTATTATGAATTTGGTCAATTTTGTGAAGTCTGAAAAACTAAAAGTTGTTACAAAACGAAACATCCATAATTTCTTTGTTCATTGCCTGACCTTGAGATGCAAATCTAGAGCAACTGGGGGCCTTAAGATGATAACGTGCATGTGAAGGCTCACTATCTACTTAATCATTTTAAATATGCGCCAATGCAGATGTGCTGGCTTTTGTGTTGTGGTCTCCAGGCCGTCAGGGTGGGACTGGGATAAGTGTGCTTGTGTCTATGTGTGTGTGTGTGTGAGTGAGCGTACGCGTGAGACAAATGGAGAGAGAAACAGACGTACTGCGGCCACTTTGAAGTGTTTTGACTCGGGTGCTTAGAATAGACACAGGGCAAAAATAAGCACGAATCGAAAAGGGTGAACGTCTGTGCAGCGACCACTGGAGAGCTGCGGGTGTCGCTCCAGTGATCCCCCCAGACTCAAACTCATTCATGTGTGCAGACCATCAAGCTGTCCGTCAAAGGCCTGTGACGGAATTGGAAAAGATAACTAAAAAAACACAAAAAAACCCATTCAGGAACTTCCTGAGTGATGCAGCCCTCTTTAGAGGAAACAAAACACTTTCAGCCACATCTGAATCTTCCTATTCCAGAAAGGGGGGGGGGGATGGGGGGCAAAAACAGTGAGACAAAATAGAGAGAAAGTAGCATTTGTGTGATCGAAGCACTGTGACCAATATGCTCCCCATATGTCTGACTTCTGCCGCTGTCTTTCAACCCGGCTTATGTTTTTGTTTTTCACGGAATTTGGCTTTTCTCCACTCATCTCATTATCTGGCCCGCTTTTTTCCCTCGCTCTTGGGATTTACTGCACATGTCCGCAGCATTAACGGACGCCAGGGCTGATGATGACAGCCCATCACTTAGCAGTGATTTTACTTCTCGATTTATCAATAGCCAGCGAGGAAGAAAGAATGAAAGGAGTGTGTAGGGGGGATTGGACTGAGAGGATCGTGAGCAGACAGCTAACTGCAGCATGAGACTCGTCAACACCAGGGAGAGCATCAAACCTCTACGAGCCACATTTAAAGGGAAGTTTAGTAAAACATCACATTTACAGAATTTCACACACTCCCCAGATGTAGTTGATAAGCCAAGACAGGTTTGGAGACAAAACTTTGCTTTTTAAGTCTAGAACTGGAGCTTCAAAGCTAGTGTGGCCAACAATCAAGCTAACGGTCACCCAGATTTTTCTTTAAATAAATCATCATAGTCACAGAAGTGCCACCTTACTGAAGTGCAGTGAAGTTTGATAAGGGTGAAAGATGTTTTTGGGGATGTTTGACTCATGACATCCAGTGTTTTTAACATCTTTAGTCTTGTAGCTACAGTGCTAATCAGAAAGGGCAAAAGTAAGGCTCCAAATATGTCTCTTTTGATCAACAAGGTAAACACTACCGAGCTATTCCTTTAACTGAAAAGACAGAAGCAAATCAAATGAATTTGAAATATCCAAAAATGCATTCTTCATTAAGTGCATTATGTGTATTGTTTGTATTCTGTATTTCTATTAGTACCAGAGGTACACTAAACAAGCCAAACATGATTATGTTTCATTCTCAGATTTTTACATTTTCATTTTCGTACCTCATTTGAACACTTTACTTGCCATTGCATGATGGATGACTGTATCACTAGAACACTATGTCTGAATCAACAGAATGGACTAAGTTAGTATAAATTGACCCTAGCATACATTACATATTAATATTAAGTTTTGATTTATTTTATTAACTTACCATTTTGAGACATGGTTTTGTTAGGACAGTGTATTGGTACTCACAAGTGGGTTGCTGCCATTTACAGCAATCATCTGTAGACCATTCGTTCACACAAGCTGTTCCTGGATTATTACACTGAGAATGCCTTACTGTTATAATGAACTATATACATTTGCCATAAATAGTACATCTGAGTTACAGTGTTCATTTTAGGAGTGTGTCCATCTGCCCCCATGTAAACACGAAAACAGCACTGGTGACATACTCTTATACTTTTCACAGTGTGTGTGTGTGTATGTGTGTGTGAGTGTGTGTGTGAGTATGTGTGTGTGAGCATACAGGGTGGTCTGTCTCTGAACGATTGTCACCACAACACAGTCCCTGACACACACAGACCACCCTGTTCCATGAGTAGCGTTGGAGGTGATCACAAAGACAGCATTGACAGTGACCCTCACTCGCCTTCCTACAAGTTTTCTGACCTCTACACATGTGCGCTCTGCAAACACACACAACACACACACATATGCAGAGACCCTGCCTCACTCATGCATAAATGCACACACAGAATGCGTTACTTGTGCACTCTGCATCTCATGCTCACACAAATGCACATACTGTATTTCTAGCACACTTCTAATTGCAAAGATTCACACACACATACACACACACACACACACACACACACACACACACACACACAAACAGCCTCCTCCTCCACAACCTCCCACGTTTAAGCTTGGTGGAATGCGTCTCAGGTGCAAGGGGTGCACTGGTTCAAATTAGTGGGGTATAAATTAGCATGGCTTTCCCCTTCTTCTATCCAAACATTCGCTGTCTCCCATTCCACACTGCTTAAGCCCCCCTTTTCCCCCTTCTTTCCCCACCAGCGACCCCTCCACACCTCTTTTTGTAGCTGACCCCCTGTCCTACACTTTCTCCTGCCTCTCCTCGCCACATAAATTTCTCCTCTTTACAGCTTCATGTCTACACTCCCTATACCACATGCTACACGGATCTCCTACTGCATAACATATCTCTGCTCCTCTGGCAACAGTTGCGCAAAAACACAGCAACATTTATTTAAATGGGCCGGTGCTTTTCTGTTTAATTCGAAGGCAAAGTACATTCATTTTCATATGATGCATCAGACGGTGTACGTTTAGAAAACTGCAGCCCATTTGTTGTCACACACAGTTTGTGTTAACCTACCTTTATCTTTTATCAATTGTCAGAATCCTCTTTTGGCTAAATATTTTGAGAGGTAGACCCCTCTCCACCTAAGAAAATCTGTAAAAACCCTACTGTGCCTCATGCAGTACCATACCAATATGATTACTTTGATGATCTACTTAAACAGTAAGATGTAATAAATTAAAAGTAGGGAACAGCTGTAAATTTGTGAAGAACACAACAATAAAAAAAACAATCAATGTATGGGACATGGGGTGATTTAGACCAAAACACGGAAATTACATTTTCTTAAAATTAAACCATCACCATAAAGGAAATGGCGAAATATAATGATACAGTTCCTTAAATATTAGTTGTTCAAGGCAGTCATGGAGAGAAATTATTCTAATGTCAAATATTTCTGCAGATAAGTTGATGCAGTGAATCAAAATGGGGTCTTGCCATATTTAGTTTATCAGAACACTGAATTGAGCATAATGGTTAGAACACTGAGTTTTGTTTGTAATCAAATATTTGAATGAAGGTCCCCAGTCATTTTGTACACAGAATAGGCCAGTGCATTTGTCTTTACACATGAAACGGAGACAAAGAATTCTGGAAACACTAATAAAAATCTATTTAAATATTTCAATAAAATATTTCAATTCAGGGAATCAGTGTTAATACTAACCAACATTTGTTGAAATTACATACTATATAATTCACGTTTTTAGAACCTTTTGCCTTGCTGTTTGCTTGCAGTTCAATACTGCTGTTTGCTTGCAGTTCAGCATGATCAGTTGAGCCAAAACTAGATCAGAGGTCAACCTGGTAATAAGAGTTCACATCTGTCCAAATAAATCCTCTGTAGTACCATCGTCAGTAACAAAGTGCGCCCACACACACACACACACACACACACACACACACACACACACACACACACACACTCACACGTACACAAACAGGCTAAGACTTCATCGACTTCTTGCTCTTTTTTCCACATTCCAGGTCTTGGCACCTGTCATCTCTGTGCGCAATCTTTATGAGTGCCGGCTGCAGCCTCAAGCACATGGCATGTTGGAAGGGGGAGGAAATTTACGGAGCATGTCCTCCCGCCACGGCACACGTTCACCAGGATCAAATGCTCCCAAGGTGTTCCTTCAAGCACAAGTCTATATTTTCCTTTCACGGCAGCGCTCTCGCTTTTACAGCACGGCAAGACCTCGGCTTGCCCTCAGTGCAGTCCCTTTATGAGCAGCAGATCGTCCTGGGGCAAGCCGGGAAAACACTGGCCAGGCCACTTTATGGAACGCCTGGGACTGAGTCATGGGAAGGGTCCCCCCTTAAATAAAGAGAGAGGTACGGTTCAGGTGCAGGCTCTACCTCCCCAAGTGTCACAGACAGAAGGTGGGAGAAAAAGAGTAGACTAGAAGAAACAACAGAAGTGGTCCCTCTAATCTACAGGACCTGAACCACCAACTTTGATAGCCTGATGAAGGGAAAGACAATATCTTCTGATAATATCTTCTGCCTCTTATAGACAAGGGAAATATTGAATCTTCTCAGAGTACACTGCCATTTCAAATACCATTGGAAAAAGCATGCTATGGTATATAAAAGAAATACATTTTGAAAATATTTTTTAAAAATTGATGCCATGGGTCAGTGTGTTCTGAATATTCCTGTACTGTTTGTGTATTAATACAGTTGAATTTTAAACTGAACTGTATAAAAAAAAAATTGAACTTTTATGTTCTGGTATGCAAACGTTTGGGCTCCCTGGTCAAACATATGTAATTTAGGTTTTCTAAATGAACATTTCTGCTGCACAATTACTGTTCATTTCAGCAAAAAACTGTTCATTTAACATACTGAGTGTAAAACATACACGCTACAAACTGAGTCGTGCAAAAGTTAAGATACATGTTATATTTTATTTCATGTTTTCAGTATATTTACCTCAGAAATTTAGCACAAATTTTTGCATATGTACGTTTGTTCCCCCACAGGATATGTTTGTTGATTTTCACTTTAAAAATCAAAGAAACATTAAATTTGACTGATCATATTTTAATTTTTGGATAGTATTTAACTTGGAGAAAGATAAAAGACTACTGGAATCATATCATAGAAGGGGACATAATGGGGACATGGACTAAGACCAAAACAAACACAAAGCCAGTAAAAGTTCAAGGTTATCACTACTGCCAATGATAGCCATTAAGATGTTTTAAGTAAGTACCTTAAATCTTACGAAACATTTATAGTCCTCAAATACTGATGCACATGAACTTAACTTGTTTTAAAACAGCATCCTGCAAATATAGCTCTGAATGCTTAAAACACATATTTGACCCTGTCCTTGTGTCAGCTCCTCCAGGTGACCTCTGGTCATCTTCAAGCACCCTTATAATCAGATAAGAAGCAAGCTTTCACCTCTGTATTTCTGGGCAGCTGGACTAGTGGGCCTGGGTCATGGCTGACAAGCACAGCCCTCAGCTCCCTTGCTTTCATGTGAACTTGCGGAATGCTCGTCCCCATCCATCTCAATCATTGAAGAACAACACTGGCTTGATTTGGCATGCGATAGCGCCTAGCCCACGCAACACCTGCAATGTCCTCCAGGGGTCCCATCAATCACAGGGACTTTAGAGTGAGCCAAAACCTGCCCCCCACTTAGCGCAACACTGGCGTGTCTATGAAAATGCCTGACTAAAGTGGTGTCATTGTTTGTGTTGTGGGTTTATCTGAGGGCCACTTTGGCCCAGGGGTCCGAATCTGATAGCACTTTAGCTTTACTGTAGGGTCGCTCTCCTACAGCAGATGTTTGAAGGTCTGCGCGTGCAACAAAGAGTTCCTTATCGGTTCGGCCTCTTGGTATTTGGAGCAATTCTGGAAAATGTATTCTTGTGTTTGAGGGATTGTGCAATTAAGAAACTGGCTGTAGTTCTAATTTCCCAATTTATTACTTGCTTGTTTTATGCGCAAATTACCGGGTTTCCCATTCCTCATAAGCTCCATGTGCCTGGAGACCACCAGTGGAAGTGGGCACGGTGAACATCAGGTTCTGTGATGGTGTTCCCATTTCAAATGGCAACTGTATTGTGTCATTCAACAAAATGGGTTATTAAGACTCAAACGCTCTGCTACTTTTGGCCCTAGATGCAGCACACCCAACTGTCATTAGTTACTGGCACACAACAACTGCTTGAATGTCTCAGAGCTTCACAGCAGACACCCTCACAGCTTAGTGGCGCTAATTTCAACACAGTGGCTTTTCCCCTTGTTCACATCCTCTAAAGCTGTTCCAGACATCTGACAAGGCCTCGTTTTATTTATTGACTTCATTTTGCTCTGAGGGCAGCTTTTACATTGCCCTTGGGTGATGCGGAGTTAATGTATAACTGTGAGCTTCCCCCTCCTGCTCCTTAAACCTTGCTTAAGTGTTTAAACACCCGAGGTATTGACGCAGTGCTGTGGAAGTGAAAAACCATGCCGGAGCAGAGACACCAAAACATTTTAGCAGTCTCCTGAGAGAGATGCACAGAAAGCAGGATCAGATAAGGATGACTGGGCAGGAGATAAAAAGTGACTGAAAGGGAAGGAGGGAAGTAAATATTAACAAATATAAACAGAATACACATCTGAATGATGAGTGAGAGGATTGTATAGCAAAACGGGCAGCACTTTGAGGACGGATTCTGATATTACAAATAAGTTTCGAGACATATCTGTAATCAAACACTGAGCTAAGCCTGTAACTATAACTAATTTTGCTGGACGATATATTGTCCCAGAAATTATTGCGATAAACGATAATATTGCCATTGTGTTCGTTTCTACTGATGTAATGATAATGGCATAATAATGCAAATGCACCCTTTCAAAGGTCCATAAACCTTGACTTCTAAAGATCACATAACCCTGGGAGTGGAAGACATTGTAAGACAGTCAGCATA